>WTSP01003781.1:97422-109522 GCA_025331215.1 Actenoides lindsayi | reverse complement strand
AAAAGAGAAATAATATATAAAATAATAGAAGAATAACTATATATAAAGAAAAAAAATTACTTGGAAGTTTGGAATCTGAACATTAAAAGAGAATTTTTGGCATAAAGATTACCTGGTGAACAGGACAGAACAGAATGTTGTTCTGGAAGGTAGTAGCTATTTTTCTAAAACACTTCTTTTGCAATTTGGAGAGGAGTAGATAGAATTTATCTGCTCACTGGATAAAGACTCAAATCTACTGTAATTTTTATCTGGTTACTTTTAGGTTTGTTTCCCACTGGGCCATATGTGGCTTGGAGACTGTCCAAATTATTTTCTTAAAAGCTTTCCTATGCTGTTGGCTTAGGATATGGGCAAAAGATTGAAGATCTTTCAGAATGTATTCTATTCCGCTTGTTTCTAACACACTGTCCACTTCCCAATTCACACTGGAGTGGAGGCCAAGGGGTAGATGTCTGAGATGGCAATATCATAGATGACCACAGAAGATGCCATTTCCTTATGTTAAAACCTATTATTTGAAAATTCCACAACTGAAACCACACTGAGCTTCTGTTAGAGTCACACAGTTTTAAAGAGCATTCACAAAATCTCAGGATACCCAGAGCTATAGATATACATAAGAGGAAATGACTATTGTTTTGACATTATAACATGCCAATATTATCCTAGTTATGCAATGTCCTAAGTGAAATGTACTAGTTTAGCGGAATGTCACTAGGTTTACTGAAAGAAAAAAGAAAAAAAAGAGAATATTATAAATGTATATGTCATATCCAAGGAAAAATATTTAATACCCAAAATACTGGGAGAAAAAAAATTCCAATACATAAGACTGGCTCCTTTTCAGGTGCTATAGCAGCAAACTGGGATAGGAAGACTTGGCCCTGTTATACCACTGATTTCCTTAGAGAGGTATGGCAACCTACAAAACCTGTTCCTGCTTTTATTCCCCATCTCCAGAACATTTTATGCACAAATACATGGCCAGGGAATTTAGGTCATACAAAGGGAGTAATTTAGCCCTCTAGCTATCTAAATATCTATTATCTTAATATATTTGGCCAGATTCTGAAGAGATGCTGCTTTATCTTTCCCAGATGGTAAAAATAGAAATAGTTAGGCATTAATTTGATGCACAGGTTATTAGCCTGGCATAGACTTCAAGCACATCAACAAATACATGTTTTGGGAGCAGCAACTGAGTTGAACAATATTCAGTTTAATGTTACTTTTTCTGTATAATAATGATAGTCCTTCAGTGTATTTTTTTTTATTGGCTCCAGTAATTAAGTGAAACATTGTGTGGTATGTACTGAAGTATGCAGAAATTAGGACACAACTGCCAATCTGTCCTAATTATTTTTCTTACAGTTGTGTTTATCTAATTTGTGCTGATTTCTTGGGGTCTGTATTTTAAGATTACCTTGTGACTAAACAACATTGGGATGATGCTGAGGCTGCGATAATGCTACACCCTTCTACCCAACAGCCATAAACAAATTAAATTCACCATAGATATATCTATTACGTGCTTTTAAATGACATCCTAAGAATCTTCTACTGCAAGTTGTATCTATGCTAAGGCATTGCTCTTGGAGCATTTACCTGAACTGAGCTTAAATCCTAACCTGCCTTTCATTCAGGCAGGTGACTCAGCTCAGCTTTTTTGTTAAAGCAAAAGGAAATCCAGTGTCCTTCTGACACACAAAAACATGCCATCTTGGTGTTAGACTACATAATCCATTTGTCTGAAAAGAAGAGCTCAAGTATATTTCAGAAATATCATATTTTTTCATTTGGCTTATGGAACACTTATAAACTAAGACTCCTAACTGTGATTCCCAAACACAAAACAAAGTCAAAGGTTACAGCATATGTTTTTGTTTCAGCTTCTCCAAATTACTTGCAAATGTATTCAAACACAATATGAGGAGATACTTTATTTTATTGAAAATAACAGACTACAGGGTGCTGCAAAAAAGGCTGAAGTACCTCAAGCATAAACATGGAAAGAATACATTGGTTTAGAAACCCATAAATCCTTATTTGAATCTGCCAACCTGAAAGCCAAGTAAAGCCCGAAAAAACTATTTTTCCTAAATGCTATGTCTGATTAAGCCATACCATTAAATGACAGCTGAACTTTAACATTAATATGATATTATTTAAATAACTGCATGATTTTTTTTTACACTAAAATGATGAATGATTTTTGGACAGCTCAATTGACATAAAGCAAGAAACCCCTTTAATGAGATTTGACAAAATGGAGACATATGCAGAATATTCGTTACAGCTCATGTCGCAGAGCCCTTCCTGGGGAGACTTGGGTTTGGTTGTATCTTTTCTTTGGTTCATTTTTTTTATAGTTTATTTTGATTGTCTACAGGCACTGAACCATCCCTTTCAATTGCCACTTCCTTTCTCCATGGATTTTGAATTTAGCTTGTGTCATTTACATATTACTCTTAATCAGAGAATTCTATGTGTTACAGTTTGCAGCTGGAATTGTAAGAAATCTGTGGAATGAAGGCATGAGGTTCAGTCATTTTAACCTTTGTCAACTGGGTATACAAGGAACAACTAACAAAGATGTTTTTCTGAGGAGACTAAACAACAACTTATTAAATTCTGGTTTTGACATTTTCCAAGACAAGTGACAAATCAAAACTCTGCTGAAATTTTCTCCTCCTTTTTTTTTTTTTTTTAAAGCAAATTGCATTAAGCAAATATGCACCATAAAAGCCCATGGCAAAGGTAATTTCATACTGAACACTTCTGAGGATGGTCTAAACTCCTCTAAAACTGTATTTTCATAGCACCTAACACCATCTACTAGAGGGATACTTTTCCTTTTCAGGAAGCTGAATATATACAAAAATATGGATATCACAGAGAAAATCAGGTACTATTTCACGGCGTAAAGAACACATACTCGGATATGCCACTAATTAAAAAAATTTGTCTGGAGAGTTATCAATATAAATTTAACGTGGGTAGTAATCACTGGGTAACTCGTTCCCTGCAGTTCCACACGTATTTTTTAGGATGTCCCAAATTTTTCTTTTCCATATCACCTCACTTTTATCCCAGGCACAATTCTCATAGCATTGAAAACATGGTAGAAAGATGTTAAACCCACAATGTTTGATAATGCCCCATCTCTTCCAACAGAATTGATCATAACCTTTTATCTGTGTGTAAATTTATGCTGCCCCAAATCATGTACAAACTTACTCACATAAAATCTAACAGGAAGAAAATCCCTGAAAACGTCAAGATCACTCAAGAATAAGGAACATGGAAAATCATCATTAAAAAGCCTAAAAACATACACAAAAACCCGCTAAATACAAAGAAACAAAAATGAGAAATGTCTGAGCAAGGGGTAATCTCTCAGGCTACAGAAAACCCTTTCTATAGCTGTGATAAAGCCTTGTATCTAACCATTCCTGCTTCAGTACCAGCATTCACGTGAGGACATTTTACATAGCAGCCTATGTAAAAAAATCAGGTACATCAGCAAAATGCTGAGGTTGAATTAAAACTAAAAGTAAAGTCACAGAGAAAGAGAGAGAGAGAGAGGAGAAGAAGAAAGAGCTGAAGTGTCCCTACCTTGGCCTTACCTTCGCAACATTCCCGTCAAAATCCTGGAACTCTTCCCCAGGTTTGCATCTGTTTCTCTAAGCTGGGGAGAAAAGAGTCCAATTAAAAGTAAAAGGTGCATGTACTCCATACTGTACAAAGGGCAGATAATTATGCTGTCATTTGAGTCCATCAACTTCAGGTTTAGCCCACAACAAACTCTTGTGTAAGAAAGCCAATGAAGCCACAAAATTTAAAAATGTTTTGTTTGGCTTTTACTTACATAAAGATGAAACCCATGGAAGATAAGATGCTGAGGCAACAAAGATGAACCAGGATAAATAGCAAGAGCTTTACAAATAAATGCTTGCAGGTAAATGCTGTATAAAGTGGTATCCATAATACCCACTGATGTGTGTATATTTATCAGTTTTGTATATTAGCGAGGGCATCAAGGGATGAAGGGACAGCCATGTGCTGTGTTCCTGATGCTTGATGAAATGAAAACCAAACATACTTTTCTTT
Organism: Actenoides lindsayi; assembly: GCA_025331215.1. Taxonomy (NCBI): domain Eukaryota; kingdom Metazoa; phylum Chordata; class Aves; order Coraciiformes; family Alcedinidae; genus Actenoides; species Actenoides lindsayi. The sequence continues at coordinate 105,409 of WTSP01003781.1, read as the reverse complement.
CAATGTTTTTCAAAGACAGCAGTTTAAAGAAAAAGAAGTAATAAAGAACAGTGTCCTTTTACCCATTCTGCATAAAAGAAATATGCCTAAACTATGCCGTAAATAGAAAACTTGTACTGACCTTACAGCAGGCACCACTGGGATGGGTGCCCAAATACTCTGTGAACAGTACGTGGTATGTATATAAGGCACAGCTGTAGAATATATATTTTTGCATGTAACGACGATTTGCCTACTGAAAATACTATTTTTAGTGGTTTATTAGGGCACAGGAAACCTACATTTACAGCTAAACTTAATTAGCTGAGTTGTGCTACAGCTCTTAAAAACCTTCCAAAACAGGTAAAAGCACAACTGAATTAAAAAACCCAAAAACTGGGGAGCTGAAAATTTATGAAGCAAATGAACTTCATATTAAAAAAGAGCATTTACTCCTATTGTTCTGTAAAAAGTATTAAAACATTCCTTCAATTTTTGTGTTTGTTAGTTTCCCACAAAACAATGTCTAGAAATGAAGTGTGTAGGAAGAATAGAGTTACAATCCTATTGTCTCATTTGCTACCGATAGCTGAAGGAGAGACATCTTTGGGCCTATTAGAGATCTACGAGTCAGTGGGACATCAAAATCTACTGTAAATGATAACGTAATGATTGTCACTTATGAAGTAGCAGGGACTGCCATTTCCAAGATGCCCTGAAACACAGCTGTGTGTACATACAGAAAAACATTCTTCTCCTTATGAAAGCTGAATATTTACCTCTTCATTATCAAATCAAATTGAAAGATTACCTGACTCGTGGACTTCTTACTAAAGAAACTGTTGTAGATAACAAAATGTATCCTGTGTAATAAATCCATCCAAACTGCCAAGAGAAGTGGCAGTCTTCCAACAACAAATCACCTTCACCATAACAAGCCACTGTTGTATCTTGAACATACTCATAGCAGCAATATTTATAAATCGGTTTCTATTCTGGAGCCTGATACCATAAATATCTGCTATCAGATTTAATATTTATTAACTGAAATCAGTAGTTGAAATCAATGACACACAATCTTTTTGCATAAATTTCCTCCTTCCTCTTGCAAAAGGTATTAAGAAAATACCAAGCAGAACCTGGGTAACACCAAGACTTGCTCTTAGCAATATCATATTCAGTGGGAAGTCTTGCACTGACTCTCAGATCCCTGTAATTATGTGCTATGATGGAACAAAGATGAGCATTATATTCCAGGGAGGCCATTCCCTCTTTTTTTTCCTGATTCATCTAGACAATTCAAGCTCCAGAAAAGCAGCTTAGCCCAGTTTGACACAAGTAACAGAAGAAAAAACGTCACAATAATTTTTAAAAGGCTCATTAAAAAGCTAAGTTCTTATCTATGCTAGAAGGGAATCTGAAGTACAAATGTATGCTTTACACTGGTCTTTCATTATTCATAAAGATGCATTTAACACTTGGGGCTTCTCCTCCCTTTTCACAGAAAAGTAGCTCTCCTTTTTACCATTATATGTTTGATCCTAACTTTCCTCTCTTGCTGCAGGTTTCTACCTGACAGCTAGAATCAGTACTGATAGTTAGGAAGGGAAAAGCTGGATCTTAGAGGTTTGACAAACTCCTCTAAGCAAGACGACCTCATATTTTTATGGTAATAAAAAAACCCACAAAATAAGTGGAAGAAATGTAAAAAAAGAAACAAACACGTACACACATTGTTGGAAGATCTCTAGCTACCTCCCAAGAGAACGCTAAAAAAACCCATCTTTTCTTCCTGCACTGGCAGAAAAAAAACAACATAAAGAGTTTCAAACTGTAAATTTGTTTTCATTTAAAGCTGAAATATTTGACTGTAGTTCATAATTTCTTTACCCATACCAATTGTACTGCAGAAGCCAAAGAACAGGTGTCATGTAAACCTGTTAAATGGCATATGTTGGCACTTTGTTTCACAGAACTGCTGCAGTGCAACCGTTCTGAAATATGCTTTGATATCAGCAATGGCAAATCTACGTGGTGCTTAAGAAAGATTTTTAAAAACAATATTGAGAATAATAATGAGAAAGGAATAAAGATGAACAAGATGCCAATGTTGATATCTTGTCTGCCTTAGACACATATTAAGGTTTTCTAAGAAACGTTGCATCTTTTGGAGTCCTGTACAGTCCGTTTAACCTATCTGACTTGTAGCTGAGTATATCCTCTTTGTCTTAAAAAAAGTTTTACTCTACAGACAGGAAAAAACCTCATATATATAAATTTATCCAAACAATAGTGACACTACCTCATTTAAATATTACTCGTAAGAAAATCTTATTTCCACAACACTGAACTGCTAAGAACTGACCATCACAACTCAAGTTGACATTTGACTTTCAGAAGACAGGTTTGTTCGCTGGTTGATAAGATAATAATGCCATGTATCCAGCGTAAAGCTACAATGTGTTGATAGAGCACCCTCTGTCCTGGTCTCTTAAAAATCTCCAGAAAATGGAAAACTTGCTAAGTTATCCAAGATCATCCCTGACTGTACATCTGAGTATAAAGGCAGCTGAGGCAGGCACACTCGTGTATTTCCACTGGAGAATTTTTCTAAAATCCTTAAACAAAATTATTTAAGTGGCATATGATAAAAACTTGGAATTTAAGATCTTCCATTTATGACAAGAGGTCTTCCATTGCACTGTGGTGGGGTACACTTTCCTAGAATGCCCTTATTTTTAATCTTGCTCCTTGCAGTTTACAGGTTTTGCCAGTGAAGAAATTTGCTCTTCAGGTGAAAAGGAAAAGTTACGCAATGAACCATGTGTACGCTGAGTCATCAGAACTATCCTCCCTCTTTCTCCTTCCCAAGGATTTTTAGGGTCAGCAGAAAGGGATGCATGTTATTCATCTCCATTGCCTAGATCTCACTTGTCCAGCTAGAAACTAAAAAAGCATCTCAGACTCAGCAGTCATTAGGGATGCCAGGAGTGGAGGTGAAATAAGACAACAAAGTTGCCTGAGCAACACCTGGTAAATGCTCACAATCCTTAGATACATTTAATGATTCAGTTATAATTAATGTTTTAAAGTAGCTAATGCCCATGACTGGTACAGCTAATAGAAAATGCCTCATTAAAGCTGTCATATCAGGCTTTACTAATCAAAGTTATCCAGGTAAAGAAACTCCCTGGTACAGATAAAGGAGATTTCTTAAGTGTCCTTGGTCACCTAGAGGCCTGTTGAAGGACTAAACTTTGGCAAAACTGGACACTCAGGACAGTATCTGATCAACATATCATGGACAGAAAGTGTAGTCAGTCCCGGTTCTGTGAGCAAAAACTAGAACCAGAGAGGCAAATTTCTTAAGACTGAAGTTCAGAGAAGCTGTATGCATTGGATGGGATGGGCTTCTGAGAAGCTTCATTAACTCTATAGAGTAGATTTGATCCTTATGAAGGCAACATAAGCCAAAATTGACATAAATATGTTATCTTGACTGCAGTGACAGAGCAGCAGCGTAAGAAACCACTACCTGTTTGAAAACAGCAGTGTAAGTAACCACAGAATTGCCTAAGGAGACAATTATTAGCACTTGCAGCTGCAAAGAGTAAGGTTGATTAACTATTAGAAGCACAGTCATAATACTCAACTTTGTTTCACAGAAAATCCAAGAAGTCACTGCAATGGACACCACAACAAACCCTTCAAAGGACAGAAAACTGACCTAACTATGAAGTCAGTGACAGAAAACTTGCTTACAACAGTGGATTTGGTGACTCAAGTGTGAATCTCTGTCTGAGAGGCTTTGCAGGATTGGGCCCACGTAGGAAACATTTTAAGTGCTTCACTGCAGATGGTGATTACATCTCATGATAGCAGCTGATTTATATAAAACTGATCAATATGCTGGATTATTTCTGCATGCACTGAGAACTTGCCCAAAGCAAATAAAATATAAGACCAGCAATTACTTATTGTCAAACTTACCCTTTCCCGAGCACGCTGGATCTTCTCTCTGTCATGGCTGAGGTTTTCCAGCATCTCCTGTCCAATCTGCTCTGCATTAAAAAATCAAAATGTAAACCATGAAAAATATAGCTTCTGACTGTAAGACATCAAAATGCCAGGTTAGATTGTAACAACGACATTTAATACATGTGGTAGGCCTAATCACTCTGCCTCACTGCAAAGAGAAAGACATCATTATACTAAATTTTTTCAAGCATTGTAAAACTGAAGAAGTAACAACCAAACCAGAAACTGTCTCTCTGCAATCTCTGGAGGTTGTCTAGGTCCTGGGAACTGATCCTGACCTTTGGTGTATGAAACAAAGGCAAGCAGACTTTCAGGCTAGCTCTAAGTGCTGAGTCTTCATACTTCCCTCACACTCCTTAAACCCACTCCTTGTCTTAGAAATGATGTCAGGAAGCCTGTGCTAAAACATCAGCCACCCTTATACCTCTAAAGTTGCATCAGAAGAAAACCACTCTCTATGCCTCTCAGTTTTTACCATTGATGCTTAAATAAAAGCTATTACAGGTGAAGCCCAGTTACAGGTGTTTGTATTGTTCCACCACAGACTATTTCTGGCAAGCTTAGAGATATGCTGTAATGAATGTCTTTAATAGCAGGCATATAGATTAACCTATTGTCATCACCGTTTGTTTACACAGGGGTTGTTTGCTTCCTCAGCTTATGCTGAAGCAAAGATTGCAAAATCACAGTGGAGAGGCCTCAAGATATGGTATAAAGACAACATAAGATGCCAAAACTTTACTCTTCAAATAGCCTCAGTTAAATGCTTCTCTAACGCTGAAATATTAGCAGCAAGTATAGAAAAGAGATTTTAATCTTCAAAGCTCTATAGAAACATGAAGAAATCCTCCCTGTATTTCCCTGAAGGAGAAAAAATAAGTTTAATCCTCCCCATTTTACAGATGGGGAAACAGACACAAGGAGCTGAAGCAGCTGTAGCTTGCCTCAGGATACACAGCACGTGTTAGACAACCAGCATTTCTGTGCACATTCACTTAAGCTACTTAGCTAGCTTGCCAGAGATACATACCAAAACTTAGTAAAACTATAAAAACATGATTCTTTTCCATAAACAATGAAAATCATGCCTTGCTTTTGTTCTGGTGAATGAGTGGGATCTTAAAACATCTTTATTTGAGGAACCTCAAGAAAATTAAATTCACCGATATGTTAGTAGAGAAAACATGATTTTTTTTTTTAAATTTTTTTTTTTTGTAGATACACTCCATTTTCAGGAAACAATCCAAAGCAGAATCACCTCAAACTTTAAAAATTTGAGACAAGGAATTTTTTTCCTGGATCCATTTAACACAAGATACACACTCTGCCAGGTAATTCATTATATATATATTTCTCTATCTGTTGCCAGGTACAGTACAAGTAAGATAAGTATTTCCTCAGATATCTGACCACAAATTGACATCCTCATTATGCTATCTTGTCCCTCTTGGCTTGCTGCTCTTTACTTTTAGCTGTATATACAATGCCTCCCAAAGGTGAATTGTGGTAAGATATGTGGTTATTGAGTCAAAAAAGCTGTAAGGTGCGGTACAGCTGTATACATGGCAGCCTAAGAAAGCCATTCGAGAGAGCTTTGCCTATGTTTGCATGTCAAAGGACTTACTGGATGAAACTATACTGAGCTTATTCCTCATCAAAGAACTCAAAATCCTGTAATACACAGATACATGCATTCAGTGTAATCTAGGGCAGAAAAAAACAAAGCAAAATGCCTTAAAAATAGAGAGGGGAAAAAAAAATAAATCAACAAATTACTAACCAAGTAGCATGAGGTGAAATGATAACAAGCATTTATTGCTAAAAATTATACGTATGTTTGCACAGATATAAAGGAGTGCAAGGAGCAGATTTTCCTTCAAAGGAACAACTATAAAGTAAATGGCTGAAATGGCTTGGTATTTCACAAACAAACCTCAAAAATATCTTTATAAGAAACAGCTCTATTTTTATTACACCAATTTTAAACAAGTTACTGTGCGGGTTTTTTTCATCTTCTTTCTGTCACTGGCAAGTTCACACTCTTAGCTTTTTATAATGATTGAGTTTATTTTCCAACCATCAATGTGACAGCAGCATCAACTGTAAGTGAGGGTAAAACACCATCACTTTGACGAATAGTGTATTTTCCTCTCATTGTCGATGACTGAAGACATCAATAAATAAGGAAGGAGAGCATGTCAGCCAGAATATCACAGAATGAATTGTTGATATGACACTTAGGGATTAAACCTTCAGCCATGAAGTTCAACCTAGCAGAGGGGTCTGAGAACTGAGATAGTTGCGTTTCTTCCCAGCAGCCTCTATAGATAAATAATTGGACGGATCATCAATTTTACAGGAGCAGCTTTACTCTACATGCACTTTAGTTGATGATCTTTGGCCTTTTTTTGGGCTAAAATAACAACATAAGTTGAACAAAGAGACATAACTGAGGTAATATAATCTCACAATAAGTTTGCAAACATAAATTGACACCTTTATCCACAGATCATCTTCCCATCCTCGTTCTACTCAGAAAATTCACTGATGACAGTGAAACTTGATTTTTAGCTGGAAGGTCAAGACAGTCAAAGAAAAATACTAAAAAATAAAGAAAATACAGACTTATATATGATATGAAGATGTCTTTTCACTTGTTTTGCAACTAAAGGTGCCTGGGACTGGAGAAAAAGTAACATTAGCCCACAGTACAACTAATTACAAGGTTGGTATCATTGCTATCTGCTTGCTATCATATTTCAACTTTCCTCACGACTCTGAGATTTTCTTGCCAGTTAAAACCCTCATCTATGTGGCAGATTCATGCTTTTAGTGCAACCGTGCTGTATAGATCTTTCCAGACTAGTTATAATGCAAATCATTGACAATGCTACTACAGTTATGTGAAAAGGTCAGGTTTCTAAGATATACTGTAGTGCAGATGCAGGAATTAAGACCAATATGCAAACTGAAGGGTGTTGCATGTTGCCAGTAATGGTGTTATTTCCATTGAATCTTAACAATGTCATTTACTGGGGAATTATCCCCTCCTTTTAGTCGGTATGTACGGATAACGTTTAGTAGAGTATAGTCCCTAGTCCCACAGAAGACTGTATGGTGCTGCCTCTTCTAGCCAAAATTCCCAAAAAGATGCATAAAATTACCTTCTAAAATTACAGCTAAACTATGAGAAGCAGAAGGGTGAATGTATTTACATCATTATTATCTATGTACTGACAGAGGGCAGGAATATTCGATATGGCAATTATCTCACTCTTAAAGAATGCTCTGATGAACAGAAAAAAAATAATTCTGAAAAAGTGCATAACATTAACAAGCATTAGCTTTAAAGGGTGAATGCTAAAATTCACAGCTCTAAATGTATTTATTCTGCCTTAAAGATGTTTGAAAAAGGTATGGGAAATCAGCCTCTTCAGTCCATAACAGAGACTATGGTATGCAAAAGAATATAATATTTTTTTTATCCTAGAACACCGAAACTAATTAGAAGAATGAAGATGCTTTCTGCAACTGAAGAACTCTCCCCGACTCCCCTCCCCCCAGAAAAGGAAACCAAACTTCCTCCTTCATGTGTGTAAAAATTGGTACATGTTTTTCAACTTTCATACTGAGATAAACCCAAAAGACAATGATTGCGTCTAGCGATGCTTTACACTCTTGTATATGCCCTTACTTTGGAATTTGCCTACAAACTATATGCAGTATTTATTTATATATACAATTCATAATTTTTTAATAGATGTTCCACAAAGCTTGATTTCTAATACCTACACACTTAACAAGGATGCAAAATAAGTTTTGCTTGACTGCTTTTTCTTTTTTTTTTTTTTTTCCCCCCGCAATTTTTGCTTTTTTTTTTAATTTTAATTATTTTTCAAAAGACTTTTTTTAATCATTTAAGTAAGAACTGAAGAGACAACGCTTTAGTTCCCGCCACCGCCCTGTCTTT
>WTSP01003781.1:2500-97322 GCA_025331215.1 Actenoides lindsayi | reverse complement strand
CTACAGGAGGTGTTCTCCTCTTCCCCCCCAGCCCCTTCTCCAATCTTGGCTTGCTTTTTTTTTTTTTTTTTTTTTTTTGCCTCCAGCCATTTAAGCATTTATTTATCAGTTAAACTGATTCTGAAAGAGCTTTTTCTAATCATTCAAGTCAATAATATTTTTTTCCTTAAGAATCACTAATATATTTACTCAAGAGACAGGAATGATATGGAATGAACCTCTCCGGGCTTTTGAATAAACAAACATGCGTTTTTACAAATTCTGAAGACAGAGTCCCCATTTTTCTTTTCATATGAAAAATAAAATAATTTTATATGGTTTATACAGCACTTTTCCTCTCAATGTGTACCCTGTGTGTGTATATAGATACATATATATATAGAAATATGTTTCATAGGAGGCAGCAGGTATCTTGATATGGTTTAAAATGTCAAAAAAAGGTTAACAATAACCAAATCATGTCGAGGATGCCTGGAAGCATGATTTGCTCAATCTCATCATACATACAATGCATGCATCTGAGGTATGTAATTAGAGGTGGGAAAAGACAAACTAATTTACACTGGGAAAAGCAGAAAAACATGTTAGGAATCAAGATGGCTGTTCTACACTATCATGAAATAAACTCAAAACCCACCATGTGTTGAGAGAGAAGGGTTGACAGTGGGAATGGCGAACACTTCCACCCTGAGATTCTCAGCCCTGCCTAGTGAATAATGTCATTTGGGGAGTGCAATCCTACGCTGTTATCCACGGAGACATTGTATGCTCTAAAGATGTAGAAAAAGCTTACAGAAGATTTTTGGAGAAGATCTATGCTGATACAGGCAGAAACTCAGTGAACATATTCAAGGGTGAGACACTGTTTTTTCAAAAGTCACTCTGTTTTGGACAGGTTAAAAGTTTAGATTTTAGGAGAGAGATAAATCATCAACAGCAGTTTCTGGAAAAAGAATGCTAGCAAGGGTTAAATGCTAGCTGTTCAGAGCAAGCAGATTTACAAACTTGGAAAATATACACTGCAGGAGTCAGAAGAATTCAGGGCTGAGTCAAATGCTTTATGCTTCTGAACAGCAGAAAGTTAATAAAGAAAGTGATGACATATCTGTAAGTGTAGGGACACAGGTAAAAGCCTTATAAACTTACAAGTTCACAGTTGATATATATTTACATTGAATGGCCAATGTAATTAAAGACAGAAAGCTTTAGATCATTAAAGTTATTAAACGACAAGTACAGGTTAATACAGATAAATGAAGGATAATATACTGGCTATAAGCCAATGAAGAGACAATTTGTAGAGCATTAAGAGAATAGTGAAACATGAGAGTTAGTGCTCAAATGCCTCAAGAATCTGCCACAGAGAAGTTAATCTGCATGCTGTAAAGTGGTCACTTAATAAAATAAAAACTAGCTACATGCTACAGGGGCTAGCTGACTTCTTCAGCAGAAGCAAATACCACACTGTTAGGAGTACTGGCAGTCAACAGCATACACTGAGGACATCCAGCACTTCCAGAGTTGTCAGAAGTTCAATCTCAGGACAGGAGAAAAGAAGTTGCCCAGTCTTACTGTGAAAGCAAAAAACACCTAAAAACACCTCCTAATCCACAAGAGTCCAAGATGCCCACCAAGCTTAAAATACAAACATTTTTCAAATGAAAAAGGCCCCTTAAAGCCATAATGGATGTCCATGAAATTATTTTCATTGTCCAACAGCAGAAGGGGTCCGTTGATCCCAAGGTCGGGGAAACCAGAAATAAAAACATCCAGAACATCTAATCAGAATTCAGGCTTTGAGCTTTGTTCAAAATAAGGAAGAAAAGATACTTGAGGAAGATGCCACATGCCTTTAAGAACAAACTGGGAGCATTTCATAACCAGCACCTCCCATGGTCCAGGCCTACTCTGTCCTTCCCCAGGAAAAAAGAGGCAGATTAATGAGAAGAAAACAGGAAAAAGAAAGGAGAAAAATGATAAATGACAGACCTAGTAACTTCACCTCTAGTAGCCTTTACTTTTTCTAAGGTTTCATATCTTTTGTGAAATCCTAACTTATATCAATCTGCTGGTATAAAACTACTCATTTCTCACTAACTGATGTATTATTTCTGTCTAATCCCATCACCCATCTAGCTGAGCTCCCTTACTAACATCCTCACAGCAACATTCACAGGAGGTGGCAGACTTTGATTCTCATGAGCACTTGTCTACATTAAAGTCCAGCCACTGTTCTAGCCATGCACCAACTCAGCAATGCTCATCTGCTCCAAATCCTTCCCTTTGTATCTTCTTCCCCTTGTATCTTCTTCCCGCACCTTCCTTCAAATAAGTTCTAAAGGCAAAAGAAATCCTTGCTTAGTGCATCAATAAGTAAACAACTTGCTATCCCCATTTCAATCATTTAGGTAAGTGAAGCTGGGAACAAACCCTCAGTATCTTCTTTTCCTACTACTTTAAGTGCTGTCAGGACAGAAGAAGTCCCTGCTCACTCTGAGCTTGGTTCAGAGAATGGACGCTGCTTCATTACAGTACTGCCAGTCTTGAACTTTTCTGAAAGCAATTCAGCAGGGGAGAGTATTAACAATCCTGACTGCATCTAAATTAAGTTGCAGAAACCTATCCTCTAAAACTTGAGTCACAAACCATCACTTAATTAAGCCTATGACTCCAAACAGCACTGAGGTGACACAAAAATGATCTTTGGTTCATCTAAGGCTGTATTCATAGTCATAATTTAATACAGAATGCTCCACCATCTACCAAGTTTGCTATAAACTCAAAGCAGTGTAAATAATTACTTTGGACCCTGCAGTACTGGCTATTTCAAAGACTTAAAATGTGTAGGCAGAGAGTTGGCAACTTACGACTACTGCATTCAGCAGCTGGAGGCTTGTAAAGTTGGCCCTGCCTCTATAGCTGATTTACTTTTAAAGCAATAAATGTACTTCAAAACACACAGTTGAGCACAAAATAGATGAGACAGACTATCAGCCAACCATCAATCAGAAAACAAAGTTACATTAGGTTTTCAAAAGAGAAGGAAACATTTTGAAACATTGAAATGTTTTAAAATTGAAGCGTGGAGCAAGAGATTTTTTTTTTTTCAAACTTATTTAACTACACAAACCCGCAGCATACGACATTTAAACAGCACAAAGACAATGAACAAAGTCTGCTAGTTGTATCTGTAAGCACTGGAACAAATTTATTTTTTTTTGAAACTGATTCTTCATATGGCTTAAACTTATCGATCTGCAGTATCTTCTGGATATAAGAAAATCTACGAGAAGACTATATCCTTCAACTGTTTCCATCTGAGAAATGGCTCCTTGAAGCAAAAAGTGATGTCAACAAATGAAAACAAAGCCAGAGTCAGATAAAACGACATTTGGGGTTGTTTAGATTTCCCCTAACATCCTGATGTACGAGGTTTATCCTGAATTCACAGAGCGATTAGAAAGCCAGGAAAGCTGGCAACACAAGCAAAAACTCTACGCCTGTTTGATCCATAATACTTCCATGGAGCTAAAGTGTGTTTTAACCTTTCTTTCTCTGTTCAGCAATTCATTTCAAATGTGAATGGAACTATCTCCTGCTGCATTCACATTCATATTTAAACAGTGAAAAACAGAATTAAAATAATGTCCAGATATTAGAAAAATAAAACAAATCTAGAGGATGATTAAGAAATAGTGCTTAAAATCTTTGAACAAGAAGTGTAGCAGTCTGTGCAAAAAGAAAGTATTCTGAAATCAGTCTGTCTGTATCTATATATATATAAACTTTCTTAAACATCGGAAAGCCCACAAAGCAGGTGAACAGCTCACCAACCTCGAAGCTGGCTTCAGTGCAACACATTCTTTGAATACAAATTAGCAATGGGTAATCGCAGCATATTTATGAGGCCTTTCGCCTGGTCCTTTTCTCCAGTGAATGCTGTATTATTCATTGCGTGTGCCCTGACCCCAGTGCGCTCCTGTTCTGACAAATCATACTTGATTAAGACAAATCTTTATTAGTTAGCTAGTCAACTTCCCCATTTATCATTTGCAAATCCCATTCTCCTTTTCGGGTACAGTAAAAGTAACTGAAATATTTTTTTTTCTCTATATTAAATGAAATGCTTGTTACAGACAGTAAGTGCAAACAGAACCCTAGAAGTCGGTAATAGCTGATAAAAAAAAAAGGTGTAACAGGCATAAATTACAAATGTGGCAAAACTCTCACAGAATAGCGCACTTTAAATAGGCTGAGGAAACGTTAATTAGCTCATCCTTTCACGTTTCCCAATTTTTCACCAACTAAATCTCTCAAAATCTTAATATCATATAAAAGAACTATATTGCAAAGTTGGAGGCTGGAAGTACTGAGGTTTAAAAAATAATAATCAAGAGAGAAGTTATGGCTCAAAGTTTCTACCAATGCAAAAAAAGATCTTTTAAAAGTTGATCTATAAAAGGAGGCAAAATGAAACTAAAATTATTCATAAGTTTCAGTTTCCCTTGAAAATGTAGTATCTTTCCATGGAGGTGGCAATTTGGAGAGGAAAAACCCATTTCAAGACAAAGTTGGTTTATTCAGTGGGTAATTTACAGCTAGAAAATTGTGTGATATACAATGCACAACACTTTTGTCATGATAGTAGTTTTGCTTGAAGAAAAGGATGTTTCTTCTATCAGGACTCTGGAGACCTGAGGAAGCTATTTGGAGATGGAGGGAGAAGAAGCAAAGAGAAGGGACAGTCCAAAGCTTAATGGGCTGGCTGTAGTTCAAGTTCTACCTCTGTCACAGCATTTTATTCTGGCCTCTGGAGGGATCTCTAGGAAATGCTCACTTAGCTGTATTTTTGTTTGGTGATGCAGTTTAGTAGTTTGTTTATTTTATTACAATCTGAAGCTTGGTTTTATATATAATGATACTTATACTCACTAATTATAATCTGTGTTCATTTGAAATATACAGTAATTTATAAACCTGCACCTAAAGGACAAAACATCAATATAAACATCTCTGTTCTGCTTTCACAGTACACTTCTTACGGACTCCTGTCTTCCCTCCACTTATACCTGCCCATCTCAAGCCATTTTTCCTTTGCTTATATTTTTACCCTGCAGGACCAATGCAGCTATGGATTCTGTTCCTTTTTCACACACACGAACTAAGTGCTAGTTATTTCCATCTGCAACGTTGGCTTTGATTACACACAGAGTAATGCTGAGAAAACCACTAGCTCAATAAACCCACAGCAAGGGTGCAGAGGGAACAATGACAAATACCCAATGGCCTGGCAAAACACTGTTATCAGGAGGTATACAAGAAGGAAAGAATCCAGACTGATTTTAAAACTCAGCCTGAGTTTGCAGGGCTATGTATATTAAAAAAAAAAAAAATAAAAATTTGAAAATTCTCTACCCTTGTTCTTGACAAACAAAGATGTCTATTCCAGATTTTGCTGAGATGGAAAAAAGAACTGTACACAGATTGGTTGTTTTACAGCACTCCTCAGAGCAGAACCACATTTTAAGGATGAAGTTAAGCTCTTCAGATGGTCTTTAAGAGGAAGACTTACATGGGGCCTTTACTGAATGAGGACACCATTTGTTCCTAAGGCATCCCTGAATGGAAAAATTGTTGTAAAACTTGATTTTTCAGTGTCTAAGATGACAAGTGTGATTTCTTCTGATGGAGGAAGTCAGCAATTCTTATTGATGGTTTTTGCATCTCTACATTAGGCTACTGCTGTATGGTTTAACTGGGGCAAACGGGAGATTTCTAAACCAAAAACCTACTCCAAAAGAGAGCAGCTTACTGCATGGGGCAGAAGCTTTTGCTCAGATTCTCCTGAAGCAGCCACCTGCAGTAGCCCAAGTGCCATTGCAGCTACGGCACATGATCTTTTGAGCCCCCAATGATTTGGGTTACCAGAGAGACTGCTTCTCTCTGTTGGGTGTTACTTGAACTGCAGTCAGCTAAGTGCACTGGAGGTGCCATGAAGCAGCACTGGCAGCTGAACAGTCTGTGAGGATGTCCTAGGTTTGGATGACATCTCCCCTCTCTCCTGCTCTGCCAGCCCTCAGACATGTTAGCGTGCAGGACGTGCTGCCAGAAACATCAGGTGGTCTGCTCTGGGATGTAATTAACAATTTTGAAGGACTTGCTGGCAGGCCACTGTTAACATTTATTCATATGAATGTTCTGCATGCTGCAGACAGAACAAATTAAGTACATCTCTCTTCGCTGTAGCTAATTTCTACATTTCTAGAGGACCAACACGAGCAAACCAGCATTCCCAGTAGTCCTTAGCCCGACACAGTAAAGAGACAAGTATCTGGATTTTCTGTCATGTTCAAAGATGGAGAACACCAAGAGGCAAGGTAAGATGTGGGAAAGCACCCTGGACTGCTGGGCTCAGTATGTGATATGAAAGGCATGCCACCTATGGGCAGGTACTGTGGGCTGACCATCCTCACTGATGTTACATACCTGTGCTCATGGCCATTTTAACATTTAATTGCTTGTTTGGATGCCAGTTAAAAAATAATAAAATAAAAAAAAATTAAAAATTGAACTTTCTGAAATTTCTTCAAGCAGTGTTTAACATTGCAAGACAGGGATTCTAAAGAACACAATTTTACTACCATCTCAGCCACTACAGTACACCTGGTAAATATTTGTGCCTGTTTCCCCATCTCTAAGATGAGTGTGGAGGAATCCACATTGGCAGAACACAACATGTATCATTGAAAGGATTGTATTCCTATGGAAGTCATTTAAATGCATCACTTAGCTTCTTAAATATTCATTTGCATTATAACTACTACCTTGAACATAATTTTAATTGAAATAAACAGTATTAGAAATTATTTTTAAAATAAGGTCTGAAGTGGCACACTTTCCTCAACCGCAGGACATCATATTTAATCTCACAAAGGTTCTCAAGATTATTTGAGCATCAAACTATAATTATTCCATGATCTACTGAATTGGTAAATTATTGCAGTATGACATTTTAATGCAAACACCCAGTTTACAAACATAACTTTGCTGGAAATTCTCAAAAAGTGTTAAACCGATGTCAGTGTCTCAGTAATTTCGCAGTTTAAAAACAGTTAGAAATGTAATGACTACACTGCACTTGATTAAAGCATTTACAGCTCTAATCAAAAACTGACAGCAAGATCAAAGATGTTAACTTAAATCTCTCTTCTAATTATGTTTAAAATGCCACACCTCAGGCCTGTCTCTCCTCTTCTTTTTCAAACCAAATTCTGCTTAAGAAAGATCTAACACTTCTTAACAGTTCATTATCCAATAAAACTATTCAAAGCTTAAAAGCAATCTACACAATTAGTCAGGACCTCAGGGAGTCCACCGGTAGTCTTTATTACAGGGCTTCATATTAAAACACCTTAATTATATTTGTCAAATGGATTTCATTAAAACCCATCGTCACTTTAATTTTCATATTTTGACAGTGCTGGCATAGCATTATTACCACCTGCCAAGCTACGAACTAAAACAAAATTATCGAATTCCTTCAAATACCAAGCAGTTCCTTTTTGTACCTGACCAATGATTTTCCTCTTTTTGGTGAATGCATCATAATTAAGGGGAATAATTAGAATTCCATATTCAAGCAGCGCACACACAAGCTCAAGGTACAGTGTATCTGTTGCAGGTGTGTAAATAGGACCTATATGGATACCTGGTTGCCAGGAGCACATAATACAAAGGTAGGACACATATACTGAAGTGCTTCTGAATTATAAAGCCAAGACATCAAACAGAATGCACTATTATTTAATCAAATGACAACCATGAGGACTTGAAAGCAGAGGACATTTTAACTTCTACTCATTATACTGTCATTTCGACACAACAGATCTGGGAATTATGACCACACACTGTAAACACAGTTTTATTTTAGATATAAGACATGGAGGTTCCACTTGACTTTAGACAAACCCATTGAAGTATTAATTAAAACAAAATTGTCAGTACCGTGACAAAGGCTTCTGATATTTATGAAACATTTCCAGTGTAGGACATATCAATTGTTGTTTGTTTGTTTGCTTGTTTTTTTAATACTCAATGCCACAGCAATTAACAGCTTTAGATAATTACCAATAGTATAAAAACTAGGTACTAGCATCTGTCATGCAACACAGTTTGGGCTGTTAACATCATGTGGAATATAGAAATAAATTCTTTCCTCTTTTTTGTTTTCTGAAATACTATATGGAAAACCGAAACAAAACAGCAATTTACCATTATTGTGCTTATATTTACGGAGCTAAATTCAAGCCCGATTAACTCCATGTTCTTTGGTGAACATGTGTATGAGATGACTTTGGGCCACAACAGATAAAACAATGGCATGCAAATTGCAATGGGGAAAAGAACAGAGAATTTTCCCTTCTTTCATATAATCATAGCAAGAAATAAGAAATGAAGAGGTTTCTGCCATATGTCTAACACACTTCACTACTTTGTACAAAGGTCTCAAGAGTAATGATCTCCGTGTGTTATGAATATTTTAAGACTTATTAAATGTTCTTGCATTATTGTGGGTAAAAGTATGGGATTTTAAAGAACTAGTTTAAATGACAATTAAATATTATTCCTACTTCAGGAAAAAGAAGTATTTAGTATTTTTTTCATGTATTATCAAGGAGGAAAGCTTCAACATCTTTCACACCACATCACAAGTTTTAGCAATGGAACTGCTGAAGACATGCTGGGTTTTATTTTATTTCTATTTTATTTCTTTTAATTGTGTTAATTGCTTTTGAATTACAAAGAAATAAAACAGAGTACTTGCAAGCAAGGGACTATGAGTGGAGCACAGATCTCTTGTTTAATTTTTTGGAAAGTCATCTATTTCTCTTATTTTTCTATATTTAAAACAGGGGTAAATAATGTTTCAACTATAATTCTACTAAAACAAGCCAGTGCCCACATACTGCTTAGCTTCTGTTATCAGGACATTTTAGAGCAAATACTCAGAACTTTTTGGTGCCTCCCCTTCAACTTCAAACTGTCACATCAACCTTGGGTGCATGTAGGGATTCCTCTTAGAAACGCACCATCCCAGAGACAAGTTAGGAGACAAATAACATTTTGAAAACCCAGTCCAAACTGGAGTGTTTCCTTGCTTCTACTGACATGGCAAGAACCAGCTACTCTGCTTAGCACAAGGATGGATGGAGGGACAGGGAAGCTTCCAAGATGAGGAACTGGTGGATGATGAGAGCTCACATGTGCCTTTGACACAACTAGTCATGCTTTCCCTCTTGAAATCTCTTCCTCCCTTTGCACCCAGGATCCTGTTCTCTATGTGAGGGCTGTGTAAGGCTCTAGTTTTGGTTCCCATCCTCCCCACAGATCTGCAGTTGATTTACGCCTGGAGAATCTCATGCACAAACTCAGCTACTATTTAACAAGTGACAGATTTCCCTCTCTGCTACACTTCTGGTTCCTCTCCCATACTCCTCAATGCTTAGGCTTCAACTCAAATGCAACACAACACAGCAGTTCCTCATCCCCCCAACATGTCTCCACTCCATCTATTCTCATTACATGCAACACGATCATCTTCTTTTTCCCCCAGCCTCAACATCTTTTTATACTCAGTTATTTTTTTTTTCGGTCCGCATTTTTTGGGCAAGCTGTGCAATTCTTTCTGCATGACATTGATGGAAAACAGACTGGTCCCATCCGGTCACCTTCCTAAAACTCTCTTCTAAGCTTTCACCCATTTTTAATATTATTACATCCTTTTCTCTAGCCTAGACAAAAATCTATCTTCCATCTACAGTAATGCAGAACACTGATACAAACACCATTTTTTAGCATCATACTGGTCTTCTTTTTCTTTCTAGACATGCCATTGCCTCTTCCCAGTTTAGCACATTAAACAGTAAGTACATTTTTTCCATAGCCAATCCCTTCATGGTCTGACTTCTCCCATTTTCTATCAGCATATCATTTTCTTTCTCAGCTCAGATATCATTCACTTGTTAAATTTTTACTCAAGCATTTCTGCACTTTCTCCCATGTTACCATGATTAAGAGGAGCTGAGCATAAACAACTTATCACCTCATCACACTCCTGAAGTCGCTGATCTGGATTCTCTTGTCTATCAATATACCACGCAATCATAATTTCCTCTGAAGTCCATGGTAATCTCAGCCACAACCACGAACCTTTGTGTTAGATGGGTTTCTAAACAGTCCCAGAACGGGTAAGTAATAGCATAAAATCTAGCAAGCACATGTGGGTATCATCCATGATGGAGAATGAAGGTATTGTAAGAAATAAGTTATCACCACTTGTCTTCACTGTTGCAGCGCAGGTGTGACACAGGGATTTACAACATACAACGCATTACTGTCAGGTTTTACCTTCCTAAAACAAAAGCTATCCCCCCCATGCTATCAGCAAGTAGAATGTAAATCTTATTGTTGTAAGTGAATAATTTATTAAATTGACACTATTACTAATAATTACAGAAAATGTGCCTGTTTTTCACTCTTGCCAAACAGGAAGGCAGCCATGTTTCCCATTTCAGTTATGATACACAAGAAACAATTCAAAGTGATACTCATCCGTGGCTGGCACGTATTCTTTACCATTTGAAGTTTATTTGATACAAATGAGGGTCTACAGAACCCTGCTGACATGAAGTCACAAAGAGCATATACATTTATGAATACTGCATTTACTGCACTTTGTATGCAATGTTTGTTAGGTCTTGGTGCTGAAATCACAGCTCTAAAACTATCTTGAGGATGTTAAGGATGTGCTGTGAGCTTTTGCTTTACCTCCCCCTGCCCCCAAAACAAAACAAAACAAAACACCACTACAGCCTTCATGGCTTTAATTATTAAGATTACATTTTCTGCTTTATCTTAAATCGCATTATGGAAGCAACCAGTCTTTTCTTCGCCACACCTTTTTTTTTTATTTATTTAATATTACATACTTTTGATGTAGGAAGGAAATGTGAAGACAGAACAATCCAGCTGGATTAGACATTTATGAAACCTATTGCCAACAGTGAGCTGTCAAAGCCAGCAATCAAACACAACTCTGGTAAAAAAAAAAAAAGAATGGAGACTGCTGTGAGGAGATTTACTTAGAAGAAATTCTCAAATAGTGCTTTTATTTCCTGATTCTCCTCCTATGCACCAGTTTTATACCTGCTTGTTGCCCTTCCTTCCCTGAAGTTACACCTGGTTTACAGTAGTGTGGTAGGAATACTTTCTCTATTCCAGAATTAACTGTTCAATTGCTACAGCCTCAGTGCAGAACACCTGGACAAATAATCACTGTTTTCCTTCCAAATCTTAAAATCTATGAATATGTGAAGTAGCTATTTATATATAGATCTCCACATTACTCCCAAAAGTAAAAGATCTTATTACCATTTTTTTTCATCTCAGCAGCTGACAAAAGAAGGATGTAAATAACTTAGTCTACAAAGTCAGAAGGAGGGGTAAGGATTCACTACTTCTGACCTCAATCCTACTTTTTTTTCCAAGACCATTCCTTGTGCTTTATATTCTGGCTTTTCACTGCAAAGCTGTTAATAAGCATCACAAAATCTTGGTAATAAGCACCATTAAAATTAAATGACATGTGAAGATATTTTGCTATGGCAATGGAGAAGAAAACATGACAAAAGTTAAAGAATTGACTGGAATATATTAATGAGCAAAACACAATGTAGAGAGTGAAATTTGGGATATTGAAGAACAGGATCTCAAACAAACAGTAGCAGAAAAGTGAAGACTAAGACTAATACATAATGAGAAATTATTACAGCACCAAGATTTTTCTACTGTACAAAAAGGGTCTTTTTGGATTGAAAGAGGAATGACTCCAGAACAACAGGGTAACACTTGCATTTTGGCCATGCAGGCTACCAATGCTTCTAAGAGTCCCTCTCCACTATAATGTGAAAATAATGCTACTTATTTACTAGCAATGGCTTGAAGATTTATTAATACCCATTTCAAAGCTCTTAGGAACTCGCTCTGATTCATGCAGAGTTCGAATTTTGCTGCAACAAACAAGGAAAAAACAGGATCCTAAGACTGTGTAATTTCTGTGATTTGTGTATGCTTTCCTGTAAACAGAAAATCTAAGACTGTGACATGAGGAGCCACAGATACCACAGCAGATCTATATATTGGAAAAACTTACAGTCAGCTGAATAGTTCAATTTCACAATTTGGGATTTGAAAAGTCAGGACCACCTTAAATTTTAACCAGAAGAGAAAATTTATAGAATATTGGCTCTGCTCTTCATTTAAATTGAATCAGCCATTAGAGTTAACAACCTTCCCACCCTATAGAAATAAATAAAAAATGCTGTATCCATTCTAATTTAAAAACTCTTATCTTCATTAAAAACATAGTTGATTTAGTCAGAAGTTCCATCTGTTATGTGCTGTAATGATTTAATAGTGCCAATTAGATCTACAGTATTCCTAGAAATGGAGGAGTTGCAGCTGGAGCTCTGCAGACCAGTCAAACAATTTTCACAGGATATTCAGAGGACTGCACCACTCTATTCTAGGTAGAAGATTAAATTGTAAAGGAGAAAAGAAGCAGGATTTCAAAAGAAGTATTCCAATATGACAAATATCTCTTCTTCCTGGGCCTTGCTTTTGTAGAATAGAGAAGTATTTCACTCTCCTATTCTATAAGTAGCTGGAAATGCTCTGCATATTTTAATAATGACATCAAATAACTTGCTAATTCAAGATACTTTAGCCAGCCATGTGTCCTAGTGAGAGACAATGCATGAACCCTTCAAAGTATCTACAATACAGAATACGTGCCTTGATAATGTCATTAAGCCATGATGACATGTAGCAAGCAATTGCTGGCAAAGGTCAATAACCTGATCCATTTATACAACGAATGCCTGTTAAAACAGTGTTTAAAGAACAATCAAATGATTGATGACCATAAGCACTATGTTGGCCATGATGTGCAGCATGCACATACAGCGTGTTCTGCAAGCACCACACGTACCTCTAGTGCTATGAGAGGCAGGGGGGGAGGAACCATGTTCTGCCAAAAACCTACCCAAAATGTTTATACAGAAATGTTGACAACAATAATTGAGTAAATCAAGTCTGAAGACGAATTCATTAGCACTGGGCAGAAGAAATAGGCAGTGCTTCTGATGCAACTGAATACAGCTCAGCTTGAAAATAAGGTGCTCAGGGCAAAAGAGACTGCAGGCATCCTCTAAGCTCCATGTCACAGGCTGTGAAAAAAAAAAGTGACCATCCCACAGATCTCTGTCACTGATTTTAAAAACTATGCCTTCATTTCTAACTCAAATGGATGCATTAAAATCCAGTTTCATTTGATGCACATTTGAATCTTGCCAGCTCAAAAGCCACAAAGGCACTGTCAAAACTCACAGGTCCAATCTGTTGTGCCGTTTAAGAAATCTGGGGGGGGGGCGGGGACATTTCCAAATATTTTTGTTGTTTTAATCCATCAGAAACCATCATTCTATCAACAGAATGCTGAACACTTCTTTGACTTTAACCCCATTTTCTAAAGCGTAATTAACCTAACAGCTTCTTGCAACTCCTTTTTCTGTCTCATCAGAGAAGCATGGTGACCTGTATGTTCTGTAGGACAGGAATGGTTCCCAAAATTGTCATCTGGTCCCTTTACATAATTAATTATCTCATTCTAGAGTGACCACATTCCTCTTTTTATAAATACGAATGGTCTTGAAAATCATTAAAAAAATATATATGATTATAGAAATGTCTTAATAAATACGATCCATTCAAAGCATTTGATATTCTATAACTGTAATGATTCTGGCTTTCATGAGATAAACACACTGGGACCACACTGTGCTGCTGATGTGTACCCTTAAATTAAAGAGTGTTTCTGCACACAAGCCAGTTCCTCGTGGAGGTGTTGATTATAAGTGGCATTCATCAGAATCAATGGTGTAAAAAAAACCTCCCTGCCATTTTGCTGCATCCATAAACAGGTGTGGCTTGAGCTTTATTAGGTGCCCAGACAAAAAGACAAGCAGGAACTATATCTCGGCATGAGTCACAAAGCAAAATTACAGTCCTGTGCTGCAGTCATGAGACTTCCTAAAATACATTTCCCAAGTCACGGACAGAAGTTGGTTAGTGCAGTTGGGGACTAGATCCACCCCTTCCTGCCCCCACAGAATCTCTTCTGCATCATGGTACAACAATCAGACACGTTCCTGACTTAAGAAAAGAAAGTATTCTACACTGCAAAACATTTCTATGACTGTTTATAGAGCTCCACCTTTCCTACAAAACTGCAGAATTTCTGCATGGCACGGTAAGCAGAGTTATACTGGTATTATATTTAAGAAATATTTATATTAAGAGTCATCACTTCTGCCTGAGCAATCCCCCATCAGTCACAAACACATCTGAAACAAAGCAGAAAACAATTAAAGCAACAGTGAGTTACACACTGATTACTTTCCTGTGTCCCTCTTGGCAGTGATGGAAACTCAGTCTGCTCCTTAACACACATCTGATAAAAAAGGATGTCAAGTGCTCCAAACTTTTTTCTTTAAATTTTGAAAGCTAACAGCAATTGACCTACTAAAGGAATCTATCCTGTTACCATCTTGTTTGCAGCTGTAGTTGAAGTCTCCTCTGCTTACATCATTTTAACCACACCCAACTGGAAAGATTTTTCACCACTAGGCTTTAACAGCATTATACTTTTCACTCCAAGTGTCCAAAGATCTTCCAGTGAACCACTTTGCTTCCTATGTCCCTCCCAACAGAAATAAAGTTTCAATCTTCAAACTCATCTGTGAAAGAGATCAATCTACATTGAACCAGCAATGTGCCCTCATGGCCAAGAAGGCCAATGGCATCCTGGGGTGTATCAGAAGGGGTGTGGTTATAGGTAGAGAGAGGTTCTCCTCCCCCTGTACTCTGCCCTAGGGAGACCTCATCTGGAATACTGTGTTCAGTGCTGGGTCCCTCAGTTCAAGAAAGACAGGGAACTGCTTCAAAGAGTCCAGCACAGAGCCATAAAGATGATTAAGGGAGTGAAGCATCTCCCTTATGAGAAAGGCTGAGGGAGCTGGGTCTTTTTAGCTTGTAGGAGACTGATGGGTGATCTCATTAATGTTTATAAATACGTAAAGGGTGAGTGTCAGAAGGATGGAGCCAGGCTCTTCTCTATTATGTCCAATGATAGGACAAGTGGCAACGGGTGTAAGCTGGAGCGTAAGAGATTCCACAGAAACATAAGGAAAAACTTTTTCACTGTGAGGGTCACGAAGCTCTGGAACAGGCTGCCCAGAAGAGTTGTGGAGTCTCCTTCTCTGGAGACATTTAAAACCCTCCTAGACGCGTTCCTCTGTGACCTGTTAGGTGGTCCTGCTAGATGATCTTTTGAGGTCTCTTCCAACCCTTAAACATTCTGTGATTCTATGTCCAATTTTCCAGATACAATCCCATTTTTTCCCTTCCCCCACTGTCCTCCTGTCAGGCTTTTCCCACTAGCTCCTCCTGTGTCATCCTCTATCTTGTCAACCATCACATGAATGAGACACTGAAACCAGGTGGTTTCATTATGACCTGACAAAACCGAATACTCATTGTTTACAGACAGGGAATGGAGACACAGGAAGGTTATGGTTCCCACAAAAGCCAGAAGAGATTAGTAACAAAAATATCTCTCCTGACTTTGAGTTTCTTAGGATATAATCTGCCACAAGACTTTGCGGATCTGTGGATCTTTAATTTTTAATTTCTGTGAAGAAGAGAGGAGAAAACCTCTTTTGCAGCATCATTGCTTCCCTTTCTTCACATTCCCACCAAAAAATTGGAACAATGCTCGTCTTCTCCACTACGGCATCTAAAACGCCACAGATCATTTGAATGATAGAATCATAGAATCATTAAGGTTGGAAAAGACCTCCCAGATCATCAAGTCCAACCTTCTACACAACATCTTCATGACCACTAGACTATATTCCCAAAGCACCACATCCACCCATTTTTGTACACCTCCAGGGATGGTGACTCCACCCCTTCCCTGGGCAGCCTGTTCCAATGCTTAACTACTCTTTCAGTAAAGAAGTTCTTCCTAATATCTCATCTGAACTTCCCTTGGTGCAACTTGTGGCTGTTTCCTCTTGTCCTGCTGTTAGTTACTAGTGAGAAGAGGCCAACACCAGCCTATCTACAACCTCTTTTCAGGTAGCTGTAGAGGGCAATAAGGTCACCTCTCAGCCTCCTCTTCTTCAGGTTAAAATAATCCCAGCTCCCTCAGCCTCTCCTCATAAGACATGTTCTCAAATCTCCTCACCAGCTCTGTTGCCCTCCTCTGTACCTGCTCCAGCATCTCAATGTCTTTCTTATACTGTGGTGCCCAAAACTGGACACAGTACTTGAGGTGTGGTCCCACCAGTGCTGAGTACAAGGGCACAATCACCTCCTTCCACCTGCTGGCCATGCAATTTCTGATACAGGCCAGGATGCTGTTGGCCTTCTTGGCCACCTGGGCACACTGCTGGCTCACGTTCAGCTGGCTGTCAACCAACATACCCAGGGCCTTTTCTGCCAGGGAGTTTTCCATCCTGAAGCCTGTAGTGTTGCATGGGTGACAATGGGGTTGTGTTGGCCCTGGCATTTGGCCTTACTAGACCTCATACAACTGACCTTAGCCATTGATCCAATCTGTCCAAATCTCTCTGTAGAGCCTTCCTACTCTCAAGCAGATCAACACTCTCAATTTCATCTGCAAACTTACTGAGGGTGCCCTTGATCCCCTCATCCAAATCATTGATAAAAATGTTAAACAGGACCAGTCCCAGCACTGAGCCCTGGGGAACACCACTTGTGACTCGTCACTGACTGGATTTAACTGTTTACGACAACTCTCCGGGCTTGGCCATCTAGACAGTTTTTAACCCACCAAAGAGTACACCTGTCTGTCCCATGAGCTGCCAGCTTCTCTAGGAGAATGCTGTGGAAGATGGTGTCAAAGGCTTTACTAAAGTCCAGGTAGACAATGTCCACAGCTTTCCCCCATTCATTAGGAAGGTCACCTGGTCACAGAAGGAGATCAGGTTGGTCAAACAGGACCTGCCCTTCATGAACCCATGCTGGCTGGGCCTGATCCCCTCATTGCCCTGCACTTGTCACATGAGCGCACCCAAGATGAACTATTCCATAATCTTCCCTGGTACCAAGGTCAGGCTGACAGGCCTGTAGTTCCCCAGATCCTCCTTCCAGCCCTTCTTCTAGATGGGCATCACATTGGAAAACCTTCAGTCATCTTGGATGTCCCCTGTTAACCAGGACTGTTGACAAATGATGGGAGAGTGGCTTGGCAAAATCCTCTGCCAGCTCCCTCGGTACTCTCGGGTGGATTTTATCAGGCCCCATAGACTTGTGGGTGCCCAGGTAGCGTAGCATAGCAAGTCACTAACCTGGATGTTGGCAAAATTCTATGCATCAAAATAAAACACTGGAACATTTAGCTATTAATTATTACCCATTCATGAAGGGGAAAAAAGCATCATTTTTAGGTGCTAGGACCCTTCTACTCCACATTCTTATATGTTCTTATATGTTCTTCTAAGATGCTGAAAGCAGTGAGGTTTTCCTTTTCTAGTGTTCCTGGCATAGAAATTTTGCCTGATCTGGGGTGTGAGAACGAGTCTGAGCTGGGGACCCAGAGCTACAGGGGCAGGAGCCTAGTACAGAGCTGCAGACCAAGAACATTTTGGAGACTTGTAGTGAAGGTAAGCTTTCTATGGGAGTATGTGTGTGGATAACTCTTAGCTCTTAAAGAGCGCTACAATTTGTTGGGTTTGTTGTTTTTTTCTTCCTTCTCTTTTTGGCCTAGGGAAAAATCCACCTTTACTTTATTAATAGTGAATTCAAATGGTTTTTCTGCTGCAATTTAACAACTTTTTTTTTTTTTCCCCCTGCACAGAGACAAGATATTCTTCTCTCTTGAACCCTTCAACGTATTTGCTCTGTATTATTTTTTCATTCGTGGTTATCCCGGAGGCTCTCAATGTTTAAATAGCTCCCTCCCTCCCATGTAAAGCTGTGCACTACTATCGATCAACTTAGGGTAGAAGCTACTATAAGGCATTTTTCAATAATCAGCCAAGCTGTTCAGAGAGTGTCTTGAATATAACCCTTAGGTAAACAGCATTAATACACAAGGAACTTTCCCTCAGCAAGCACATCTTTGCAATCTCAAGAATGTCTGCTAATGCTCCACCAGACAAAGAACTTGATTCTAACTTTCTACTTGCAGGTCAGAGTTGGAGTGACATTAGCTAATAACATCTTTATTCTTATGCACAGAATTTAAGTTTAAGCTTAGGACACTTGTATATTTAACAATCTCATAGTCATATGCCCTTCAAATAAAAGGTCATTCAATAAATAAGCTCTTAATGAATATCAATTTACTTTTTAATAAAAAAATAATAATCACAAACAAAATCCCACTCTAAGAAGATAAGGCTATGATTGTACAAGAATTTATTGGCTATGTAAAGCATCTTTATCAGTGAATTACAGAGAATAGGAACTCTCACCTGGCTGAAGGGAGAGGAAGAAGAAAATAATTTCAAGCTAAACAATTAAAAATAAATCATCGGAAAAGGATGATACATCAAGTAATATCCACTTAGAGATGAGTAAGCTACTCTAAATTATTAGGTTTTCATTCAATACATCCCTGATGTAAAACGCCAGGTTTATTCTATTTTTACATTGCCTCATTAATCAAAAACGGCAGAGAAAAGTGATTGGAATACTTGAAATCATTCATACTTTATGCCTTAAATAGCTACATTCACCAGTTACTTCACATAGTACTTAATTCTAAAATGAAAAACATAGGGTGTTTTAATTTCCTTTTCTTAACTGTGAAGCATCAGATTGTGCTATATTGTTTTTATAGCTCTGAGGGATCCTTAAAAGAAAAGTCTGCGTAAACTAAAATGGAAAAAAAAGTCCCAATGTAAAAATAGTCCTAGGTCATTGCTTTGCACACTGTAAAACCAGTGATGTTCACACCCACCAGTGGGCGAAAGATAAACATCACAAAAGTAAATAACACTCTGAAATAGCTGGCTCCTATGAATCCTGGAGACAGCACAAACTGTTTTGTTGTTTTAAAAAAAGGTTATGCACAAGCAAATCCACATGACTGTAATGATGATTTCTGAAAGTGTTTTCAGGTCAACATCTCTGCTAGAGAGCCTAAGCAAAGCCCAGTGGGTCCAGCTGCACCACAGTGCCCTGCTGGCACTGCCCTCTCTATTTTGCTTCCTTGTTGAATCTGTCAGCATGGTTCAGGCTGGTTCCTGCCTCGGCAATCCTCTCCCTTGCTAAGGAGTGAGACAGTCCATGGCGGCAGGAAGGAAAAATAGAGAGTGTGACTCGGGAGCTTTTAGGTGCCAAAGCTTTGGGGGATCCCCACATGCTTTCTCAGAAAGCTGAGGTGCACTAAATTCAGCATTGTCTGCATCTGACAGATGTCTGAGGAGTACAGAACATACCCTTCTATCTCCCCACATGGCATCACCTTAAACACTGGGAGTTAGAGTAACTCAAGAAAATTCTTGTACGATGGCAAATGCAATTCAATGCAGGTAAAAGCAGGATAAAAATTGTAAGACAAAAGATTCCAAAAGAAAGCCAAGACATTAGGGGAAAGCGTTCAGAGGCATAATGATTGAAGAGAGATTTAAGTGTCCTCCTGGGTTATGAATGTCTTAAGCTAATGGATAACTGCAGTGGGAAACTAATGCTGCACAGTGAGCTACATGCCTAGAGGAATATAAAGCTAAAATTCGGTACTGACTGGTATAAGACCAACTGGAAGCCTTACCTGTAGTATTGCATTGTCTCGATGCACATAAATTCTTATTTACAAGAAAACTGACAAAAGACAAAGAGGGAGGGAAGATCATCCAAAACACAAGGATCATATTTTATAGCCTGCTGCAGCCAGCTCTGTACCACACAGAAGCTGCTGGCCATCGCTGCTTTGCTGCGATTTTCCATTTCTGGCCTTATTTTGTAAGAGTGCAGATGGAATTGCAAAAGAGAAGTCAGAGAGAGGATCTCCACGGGGTCATTCAGATGCCTTTGCTGTGAATGTATGCTACATCCTCAAGGGCAAGTAAAGTGCACGAGTCTTTCATAAGATAGATTAAAAATATTCGAAGGGTTGAAGGGAGCTGCTGGACAGAAAGGACAAACAGACTGTGATTATAATACGCACAGACAGTATAGCTTTCCTCATCCTTAAAAACAGAACAAACCAAAAAGCATCAACCAAAGATGGAAATTTAGCTAAAGACCTGATTATGACAGATCTTGAATTATGTTAGGTAACGTGCATGTTCTACGCCTTGAGACAGCAAGCAAAACAAAACATCACCAATGATCCCTGCAACATGGGAAACATTGAGAATAATTTGCAAGAGGGTAAAAACTTCCATGGTAAATACAAATTATAATGCTCAACCCTTTAAAACGGTGTCTGTTCAAATTATTTCAGGACATGGTTATTATAAAGCAGGTTCAACCATAATTTTACGCTTTGTAATAACTTCAGCACAGTCATTTGGGAAGCTGCAGCCAGAGCTTCCTCTGAGCCTGGCTTGCTTAAGCTGAGCACTGTCTATCTCCATGCCATTCTCTGCTCTCCTCAAATGTAGCCTCCTACCACAGCCTACCAGTAAAAGACAGGTAGGATTCAGTGAGGCATATTGGTGGGCAAAGTGCTTGCCCATCACCTTTGCAAGTTCATTTGTCCAGACATGCTGTGTAGAAACTGAAGTCTGGGAGAAAGGAGTGTAGGGTCTGATTCAGCACTTCACATGCCATGTCCTGAGTATTGTGTATTACAAACTGACTTCAGTTTCCTCTATAGCCAATCTCAAATTAAGAGTGAAAAAGGTAAGAATTTTCAAAATGGAATGAAACCTCACACATCTGCAGGATATTTGTCAGATTTCTATGTAACTACAGAGGGATTTAGGGCAGGAAAGACAGTTCTAAGATCATTCCCCAAGGAAGTGTATGAAAATCAAGATGCTGCCTTTAGTTACCAAAAATTAATTCCAGGTTCAACTGGTGCAAAATTCCAAGCTAGAAATGTGCAATCTGTTTTGATTTGTGTTTAAATTTATTTAACTAGTTGAATAAATTAAAAAAATTCTAGTCTGCATTTAAGGTAGCAGACCATAAGCCACAGCTCAGCACAATGCTTTGCAATGTGGCCTGAATTCTGAAATTAAACTAAATCAACCTAAAAGAGAACCTAGTGGGTGTCAGGGCACCTGTGTTATGGAACAGCATCCTTACTTTTTCCCTTCACATTGTAGTTTGGTTTTGGTTTTTTTCCATTAGTCTACTGTAGGTCCCAAGGGTGACTGGAAGAACGTGTCAAAGCTCCTTCCACAGCACATCTCCCCCTTCCTTCACTCAGCACATCTGTAACAGGCACAGAGCATCCTGTCAATTCACTTCACACAGTACTCTGGGCAGTTCCCCCCATCCTCCTATACCACCAAGACCAATAGCTACAGGCTGCAAGTTTTCCTCACAGACCAGAGCTTTCATACAAACCCACTCCAAGTCCTAACACAGTTCTCACAGTAGGCCCCATCCTGACTTCACCCCAGTCGATGGTGGCCTCTGCTCACATCACTAAAGAACATCTGGCCTCAGCTGCTGGACTTTGGGGAATATCAGGTTGCTGTTACAGAGGTTTGTTGGCAGATAATTTTAAAGAAACATGTTCTGAGAATGTTTTTACAATCTCCACCTCTACCTGCTCTGTCCTAAAATCTGTTTCTCACTATCACTTCTGCAAAAGACAAATCTTATATATATTTTATTTTCTTTTAAACCACTAGAAGGAATCCCCTACTGCCTATACAATAAAGTCAGTCAGAGGCAAGATTCTTTCTCACAGATCTTATCCCTCTAAGCCATCAGACTGACTAAACCACTATCCTTTGATCAATAGGCAGCTAAGTGGGAATTTAAAAAAAAAAAAACCTTTAAGCAAAATAAAGTTGCTCCTTTATTACACACAGGCCTTACTCCCCCAAACTAGAAGAGAGGTGGGATTTCTTTTCTTTTTTTTTTTTTTTTCAAAACTTGTTTCAGTCTGGATAGAAGATAAGATTCCATCCAGGGAGAGTAAGAACTGAGGACAGGAGAGTATTTACTACCACAGAATATGATGATTGCACCACAAAAGCCAACTGTAAGAAATCGTGAACCATACACTAAGTATCACCATTTATGTTTAGTTAAATGTATATAAAAAAGAGGTGGATAATTAACCCTCTGTAAGTGTATTCTATTTTTATTTAAAGGGATGTGAATAAAAACAATGATTTCATCTGCAGCATAAATGGGGAAGGATCCTTTGAGCTCTATTTTAAACTGTCCATGTGAGGAGTCAAAAACTTAACTACAAAGTATTTTTTTTGTGTGAGACACAATCTGGGTGTTGGACTTCTGAGATCCTATTAGAGCAATCACAAAGTGTTAAAAACAAAACGTCTTTTCATAGACCACTGCCAGACAGCAAAGAAAATGACTCTTTAATAAAATCGGATCAATTTTCTAGCTAACCTGCCCCAAGTGGAAACAACATAAGACAGGTTCCCAGAGAGTCAGCATTAATGATGGGCCCATGCAATGAATATCATATGCTTCCATGGACATAACAAAATTGCCTGGGGCAACTTTCATATGAGGGCTGGATTGCAAGTTGTTTCTCTTGCTTCTTCCCCCTTCCCTAAGCTAACTCTTAGGCTATCTGACCCTATCTGTGCTGTCTTACGCAACAGGAATAGTTCAACTTCAAAGTAGCAAATTTGCCTTTTATTTCCAAAGCACTATCAATAATCACTTGTTTTACGCAATGTAAACTATCAAGCTACAGAAGTAACTTTTTTTCTCTTTTGCATTTCTCCTAGCATGTAATAGCTTTCTACTGCAGTAGAAAGCTAAGTTGGGCATCTATACTTTGCCATTAAACCCAAGCATGTAGTACCATCACACTTTAAATATCAGAGGGGAAAGCAAAAAATTGGCAGAATACACCTCTGCATACATGAATTTCTGCTCATGTCACTCAAGAGGTTTAGTAACCCTGGTTTCAAATATTCACTCTATACACTTAAGCTAGCCTAAAATATTTTTCAACAAATAATTACACAAGTTGGCAGAAAATCCATCTTCTTTCTGACCCCAGAAAAGCTGGCCTTGCGTTTCCAGCACTGCATCTGAATTTGGAGAACTGGGTTTGGCTCCTCACTCTGACACACAACTGAGAAGTCATTTAATTGTGTTGTTCATAACATGGGGGTTGTGATTTCTCTCTCTTGTCAGGGACATTGTTAAACGTTGGGAACAGGGATTGACTTGTGGCGGGCTTATGCAGTGTGATCAGGTCACAAAGTTGCCTGGGCACATAATTCCTGATGGCATTTGATGGACACTGACCTGGCTCTGTAACCCTGGCAGCTCACGTACCTAGCACACAGGAACCTCATCCCTCTTTGGGTTTTATTAAATACCTGCAAAGAATGGAAACTAAACATAAAGAACTATTTATTGGAGGGAGGTGCAAAGTACCTTAGTGTAATTATTCAGAAATTTAATTTTAACAGACAGCATTTAAAAAAGCAAAAACATTGTTAAGTCATCTAATCCCTTTCCCCAGCTGAACTTTCAACCTGACAGTGGAAGACATAGGCACGTGAAACTGAAAAATACAGGCTAAGCTATGTTTTATTATTCTAAATGGTATCAGTCTAGCTCCTGAACACCAGGCAGACGAAATGCTTATGACAATGAAGGAAAGCCTGTGGATCTTTACATCTCAGCTATGCACTTTCAGTCCTAGGGCAACAAATAGCAGCACAGGTAAGAAATGCTACAGGATATACTCACCGCTTTGGTACATTTTAGAAATAGAAACCAGCAATCCAGAGAGGAGGAAGCACCGCTTTACAGATAATGCTGGAGATCCACAACAGTTTGAAAATGACACAAGGTGAAAAATTCAGGTACAAGTGACAAAGTACAGGGAACAAGTGACAATTAGCAATGTATTAAAGCTACGTTTACAGTTGGACTCTATGATCTTAAAGGTCTTTTTCAACCTAAACAAATCTATGATTCTGTGAAAACATGGGTCAGCAGGGGTTAATGCACTTGCCTTTCAACCCTGCAGTATTAAACCATGCTGCAGTAAAAGTTAGTTTGTACTTCTGCTAACATCAGCTCGAAATCTGCCCAAGGATTTGAAGGGCAAAAGGCCATGGGACTGAGGCACACGGAAGGAGCTGCAGGAGAAGCCTGACTCAAATGTCTCAGCACTGCCGACGGCTCTAGTCAGCATTAGGACTTTTCCTTTCAGAAGAACCAGTTTTTGCACACACAAGAAACATGCAGGAGATTCTCTAGGCTTTAAGATCTTATGGATGCTTAAAACCAAGCAACAGCTAAACACTAATCCCGTGCCAGGGTATCAATGCTAAACAATCCAAGAGTCTCCTCAGCCCGTCCTTGTGGAGAGCGCAGAGGAAGCACCACCGCGGGCCAGCCCACAGTTAACATCTGCATTTCCACATGGGAAGCCCAGGTTTGATTTCTAGTTTGGGTCTGTTCTGCCTAGGTTAGAGGGGGAGAGAAGAATGCTTTAACACTGCTCGACAGCATCCCCTTTGGGCAAAGTTAGCACTGACAGGGTCCAGCAGGACAGAGGGGGAATCAGAAAGGTTATGGCTGTGAAGAAATTGGTGTGACTTGGGGGAGACAGAGATTTTACTCACTGTATGAAATGGGAACTAGGAGAATGCTCAGAATGAAAGTGAAGCAAACTCTGATCTTGAATATTTTTTTTTTTTAATTTACTTCACACATCAAATTATCCTTCTACCAAACCATCTCCTTATTTGTCTTTAATGACTAGTATGAAAATAGCTATCTTCTCTTAAGAGCGCTGTAAACTGAATGACTGTCCTATAAAAAAACCCCACTGAATTTATAGTGTTAAAAGGCAAAGTCCCAGAACCGTACACTGTTTACTTGAGAAGTATAAACCATTACTCAGAAAACAGAGAGGTCTTTTACAGAGACTGGAAAACAAATGGTTTAAAAGCATTAAGATCTACATATCTTTCCTTCCCATACATTCAAAGCCATCAATCATATATAATCCAGAACATACGAGGTGCAAAAGTGCTAAAAAGGGCCCATTAAAATACAAGTCTTTCCAGGTGTACCACCCAATCACTAGAACTAAACGCAGAGCAAAACCAGCTCCCATTTATACACACAATACCATTAGTGGCAATTTATCATGTCTTCTTAAAGTGATATATAGCACGTTATGAAATTGCTCATTAACTCTCCCAGCGAAAGCTCAGCATGCCCCCATGTACTGAAGTGACTTTAATTGGCATTTCAGAAACCTCAGCTTAGAATTCACTCTTATTTATAAAGCTCAGCTTCCATAATCAACTTTTTAACCCCCATATTTTTTTAAGTGAGTTTTCCTTATTATTCAATGCAACAGCTGCTTTTCAGCCCCCACGTAGATAGTGTTTGAATTAGACTTCTTCCGCTTTCCCATTCTTCCTATAAAAACCTATAAAAAACTAAGGCCATGCAAGCCATGCTTTTACTACAAATGCAAAAAACCCTTCATTAAAATAATATTGTAGTAAGTGTAGAGCTACAGAGCTGTATTTTTTTCTTTTATGGGAAAGACAAAGTATACTCAAAAATATCTGAGATCATGATCTTAACCATCCTACCACATATCATAGTCACAAAGACCTGCACTTACAAAGCATTTCAGCACATGCTTAAACTCCAGCATATGTTTAAGTCTTGCTGTCTCCAAAGGGACTTACGTACACGGCTGGCTAAGGACCAAACAGCCAACTTCACATATCAGCACATGAGCAGTTTCACACCCATGCCTTGCAGGATGACTTTCAGCCAAAGGCCTAGATATCCTTCCCATGGGAAGGGAAGTGTCACTGTCATGTTCAGCTGGATGAGAAACAGAGACACAGGGTTTGGCCAGCTTAAAGCTTCTCCCTAGCACTGTGCCAGAGCCAGGAATGAAATCTTTCTGATGAAACCCCAGACGGTTCCCCATCTATGAGACCAGTGCTGCCTCGATCAGGATGCAAGTTCTGTTGCATTTGCTTTGTCTGCTCTGCACTGGCAAGCACAGGGTCGATGCTTACAGCAGCCACAAATACTGCCCTGGAAACAAAGTCCTTGTTTGTTCAAAGTCCTTTGAGCCAGCAGCAGCTCAGCAGCTGGACCATTCAAGGCAATGCTAACGGAGGACTTACCCTGGCTTTTGCTCCCTAAGCCCACACCTGAGAAAAACCATTTCAGCACAAGTTGATATTCTCAGACTGGCCTAGAAGTCTTCATCTAATTTGATTGCTGCCAGATTCCATTTCTAGACATCACTACTGTGCCTTGAAATTACAGCA
The DNA here is from genome assembly GCA_025331215.1 of Actenoides lindsayi. Classification (NCBI taxonomy): domain Eukaryota; kingdom Metazoa; phylum Chordata; class Aves; order Coraciiformes; family Alcedinidae; genus Actenoides; species Actenoides lindsayi. Next base: position 70,737 of record WTSP01003781.1, on the reverse strand, counting down.
AATTTTTTTTTTTTAACTTCATCCCATTTCAGTCTTTCTATCTTTCTGATAGCAGATGGCAAGGTTCACTGTCACAGACAGAATTGTACAGAAATGTATTACAAAAGAGATGCTTCTACCAAGGGTGGAAAATAGAGCTCAGCAGGCAAAAGTCAGTGACAAGGCAATTCCCTCTGTGAGTGTCTGTTGCTTTATGGGTTAATATAGGGGTCCCCAAACCATTTCATAATTGCATCACCTCTTAATAGAAGATTGTCTTGCTGACACCTTTCCATTTGCAGTTGTCTGGACCACCTGCCCTTCCCATTTGCAACTGCATTATATCGCCATGACAGCCTAGAAGAGCAATGACTGGTTAGCAATCTATGTTATTTTACTTTATGACAATTTATCAGACCGAAAGAAGGAGAAGAGCCATCTCCTCACTGCTCACAATTAGTTATGCAAGGACTGTTTTTTATGAACGAAGCTGAAAACTTTAGTTGTTTTAATTTATTTGATGTCTCAGCACAGACTACTCGCCTATGACAGTACTACAATGTCTGCATGGCACACTGCCCACCTCTGCTGTGACTCCTTATGGACAGCCACTCTGGGCATAGTACCTTGTGACATACTAATCAGCCAGGTTTATTCGGCATAGGAGTCCCTGTGGATGATTTGAGAGGGACGGGACATAAATGACTGCAAATTAGAGTAAGTTTTGCCAACAGGAGAATAGTCCTGTCTTTGCCTTTTAACTGTTCCAAGTCCAATTCTAAACTGATTCTTGTTAATGTTAAAAGATACAAAGATATCAAATTCATCCCCGATCACTTAGATATTATCTTGAATAGCTCATTCACAAATTAATTGCAGTATGTCATCCTTTGTAGTTCACAGTCTATTGTTACTGCCAGGTGCATTGGCAAAGGCAGCATTTACCTCACGCTTCAGGCAGCATTCCTCCCAGCAGAGGACATTTTCCTCTAATGGAACCATTACAAGATTTAGAAGGTAGACTTAAACAAGACAGGAGCAATACTGTCCTTGGTATCACAAAATGTACCTGGATAAAGTCCACTCCTGACCTTGACAGCTGAAGACCAAAGGAGAGATGGCAGACATCTCCTGGAGAAATCATTTGTTATCCTAGTCCTTACAAAGAAAAAGCTCCACTCGGACAAAGAGTGATTTGACCAGAATTACTTGGGATGCCTATGGCAGGGATGTTAACTGAACACACATCTTTGTGCTGAATACAGCTCTCTGCCTTGTAACTACAAAAATGCCTTCTCGTTTTGCCTGTTTGTATTTAGAATCTTAATCATGCTGTGCTGGTTTTGGCTGGGATAGAGTCAATTTTCTTCATAGTAGCTGGTATGGGGCTATGTTTTGGACTTGTGCTGAAAAGAGTGCTGATAATAAAGAGATGTTTTCGTTATTGCTGACCCCTGGAGGGAATGCACAGTATCGAGCAGCATTTGGTAGATGCTGGCCAGGGCCCAGCACAGTGTGGTAAGTTGTGTCTCTTTGGAATAGCCATGGTATTTTTTTTCCAAGCATTCTATCACTTCATCAGGATCCTGTAGTTATTCAGGAGTGAAGTTCCAGACCATTGGAAGTGAGAAGTTCTCCAGATACCTGTCTGTATCCTCCCACCCATGACCACACTCTTGTGGAGCCCAGGTCATATTCCTAAATCGCTTGTTAATTGAAGAAATGTTCCTAAGAAATACCAGCAGAAGTATTTTAACTACCCAAGGATGTTCATGATACTGAGAACTTATTGTAACTAGGGGGAAAAAAAAATAAATCACAAAAGAAGGTAGCAAAGGTGCCATTCTGTATTTCCTCAGCAAAAACCGAAACTCTCAGAGGAAGAAGTATAATTGTTCATTTTCTCCATGAGATGGTATCTGAAGTCCAGTAACAGCTTCAGTCCAGAGCCCAAATACCAGATTAAGCTCAAAGTCAGTGTTTTAAAAACTGATCCGGCAGGCACAACAGCACGAATCACTATATAGCACAGCAAACTGCAAAATCCAACACAGATCTTTAACATGTACAGAAAAGAAAAAGAAAAAAAAAAAGAAAAAAAAAAAAAAAAGAAAAAAAAAAAGAGCATGGCATAGATTAGGTAAACTAATATCGAGAAAAGATGAATTAATATTGTGAGCCACAACTGTTAATGGATATAAATGCTTCTAATATGCTCTGCTCAATCTGTTATTATCTCAAACTCTTTATGCCCCATGTTGGGTTCCAAAAAGGACTGTTGTGTTTTAACCCCATCCAGCAACTAAGCATCATGCAGTCACTCACTCACTGTCCCCCTGCCTTGAGATGGGGGAGAGAATCAGAAGGGTAAAAGTGAGAAAACTTGTGACCTGAGAAAAAGAGAAGTCAATAGGTAAAGCAAAAGCTACATGCTGAAGCAAAGCAGAACAAGGAATTTGTTCGCCACTTCGCATTAGCAGGCAGGTGTTCAGCCATCTCCAGGAGAACAGGGCTCCATCATGTAACAGTTATTTGCAAAGACAAACCATCACTCTGAATGTCCCTCCCTTCCTTCTTCCCCAGCTTTACATGCTGAGCACAACGACATAGTTTATAAAGTATTCCTTTCATCAGTTGGGGTCAGCTGTCCTGGCTGTGTCCCCTTGCAAATTCTTTTGCACAACTTCTTTTTTGCACTGGTGGGGAGGAGTGAGAAGCAGAAAAGCCATCAACTCTGCATAAGTGCTGCCCAGTAAAAATGAAAGTATCTTGATTATCAACACTGTTTTCAGATCCAAAACATAGCCCCCTATCAGCTACTGTGAAGCAAATAAACTCTATCCCAAGCAAACCCAGCACACGTGTTCAACAAGAACTGTGTGTATTTATAGGATAAGAAATAAGAACAGACTTAATACTGAAGGTAGAAAAAAGTCATATAAATATATGAAAATCTCAGTTCACTTATTTCTTCTGACTTTTCACTCCTTTTTTTCTCCTTTGGCCTGTCTGACAGTGCAGTGTATTTTCAGGAAGCATGCTCACTTCCTTGGGTGACCAGAACAAAGGGGGTCCCCCCAGCAGCATAACACAGACCAGACCACAGGACAGGTAAGTCTTAACGTGGTTGGAGACTTAGAAAATACCAGTTTTATTGTGTCCAGAGAAGTTAGCATTTTTCTGCACAGCTCTTGAGATATTTTTTTTTGGATGGTTCTCAAAGCAGTTCCATTACTGCCATAATAACACATCTTCCAACAAAAATGTTCCTTGCCAAGACTAAGTATGAAGACAGGAAACTAATGACTTGGTGGACATTTGGTTCCAGCACATATCTCCCAAAAAAACACACTTCAGATTTTTGGAAATATTTTTCCTCCTAAATATTAGTGTGATTTTTCAATATTTCTGCCTCCAAAATTATCTGCCACCCTAAGACTCAGTGATTAAGATGAACTCAGTTCTTCATCCTGCTCAAGACCTTTCTAAGCATCTTGGAGCCTTCAAGCTAACCCTGCCTCATCCTGAGCATCAGAAAGGCCAAAGAACTACTATTTTAAATATATCCCAAGCTACTATGGAACAGCGGTTTCGGAATGTTTATGCAAGTCTTAAAATGTGGTAAAAGACATACTGAACTAGTGTCTCAAAACTTTCAGAACTGCACTTAATGTGTAGCATTGCCAGAAAAAGTCAAGTGTGATAGTGTGGTAGTCAACATCACTTCTTCTTCAGTTAACGACCATGCATGTAGCTGCTCTTTTCCTTCTGCCACATCCATATCAGTCAGTGGAACAAAAATATAAATAACACAATGAAACAATAATATAAGGCTGCTTCTTAGTTCATTGCAATTAAACAACACATGCTTCACTTTGACCCTAATTCTTACCTGATGTTCTTCAGCAGCAGCTCTGGACAAGAGAAGTAAAAATCCTTATTTCCAATTTCCAGATATGGAAATGGAGGTAAAAAGACATGAAATGGCATGCCAAAGAATTCAACAACTCTTAGCAGAGCCAAGAAATGAACTTGAATTTTCTGATTCATACTTCCAAAGGCCTGTTTATTAGACTACACTGAGAAATTTTTTTCCTTAAAAAAAATCAACATCATTTGTCATATCAAATTTGCATATTCTACATTTTTACATAGACTGAAAAAGTGATTTTAAAAAGTGAAATAAATACACTCCTCTTGTACAGCACACTGCAAAACATTTTTAAAAGGCACCCTAAGTCACCCTCCTGTAATCCAGGGATCTGGAATATGTGCTCCGTTATCTTTTTTCCTATCACAGTGCTCTAATTCCAAATGTGAATCATTTTAGCTTAATTTCAAGGCCTATGCAGTGGCATCTGTAAGACATGTTTCTGAAGGACTTGTGATCCAAGACTGAGAAGTAAATTCAAGAAAATTAAAAAAACAACAACAAAAAAAACAAACAAACAAACCCAAAAAAACCCCAAAAATCCCCCACCAAAAAAACGCCATGCAATTTAAATGGGGTCCTCTTAAAGCTCTAAAATACACCCCTGAAGCAAGGTCCGTGAATTATGTGCAGTCTCTGATGGTCCCATCCAGATATCCAGTTATCAATTACAGGATGCTCATTTCTTAGAAAGCCTTTTAGCACTTACATTTGCACCATAAGGAATAAGTGACCACTGTTGTTTTCACATCTTGAAGAGTGTGAAACCAGATCTTATGCAGCATTGACTCCAAACACCACTGTTTCTCTAATTTTCTAATTTCTAACATAAACCAGTTTTGCATCCACCCTGTGAGCTCCTTATTTCACTGGTGAACTTGGAGACAAATCATTTTCTTAAAGCACTCATGACTGTCAGCTGGATCTTTCCCACATCACTTGTTCTTTCTTACTGACTCTGTAGGCCCATCTTTGTTTCACTGTGGTATCTATCAATGTTTGCAATTTGTTTATCCAGGACAGCTCAACTCAGATGGAGCATCTGTTTTTCAGCAAGGTCCAGCTTTTGTTACACAATTTTCCAGCTGGATTGACAATGGCACAAGGAAGTCAAATGACCTGCCCGGGTCAGACAGCATCGGTGGCTTGGAACAGATTGGAGCCCGTGATCCTCCTGGCTCCGTACCCTGCACTGGATCATGCTCCCTTTTACAAGCTGTTCTACACTAGAGACAGATTGTGTCCACTTTTTCTTCTTGTCTACAGATATCCTAGTAAAACCCCCAGTTTCGTTTATATGGCTGTTCCACTTCTGAATACAGGCTTAAGCTGTTTGGAGATCTTTAAAATACTCATAACAACACATTCAAGCCTAATTATTTCAGCATTCTCATCTCTTGATCCTTCTCTTGAACTCAATGACCTGGCAAACATTTCTACACCAGTTGTTCATATTTCCTCTACTACTTCCTTGAGGAAGAAGGAATGCAATTCATTTGCCACTTGTGCTTTGTCAAATTTTAATTGTTATTAATTTTCCACCTAACCACTTCCAGTGAATTTTCAGGCTATTTACAGCTTCATTTATCATGGGATTTCTACTCCCATCACACAAATACAACCTACTGTTTACAGTTATTACACAAGTAAAGATGCTTGTACAGACCTGGACTTACTACTCTATACTTTTTCACTTATAACTTAATAACTTACAGGTTATAAAAATGAAATGCCTATTTTAAATACCCAAGAACAGGAGCTTTAGAACTCCAAGGCTGCCTCTGGCTTTTCTGAGATCTTGAATAATTTTCTTAGGCTTTCTAAATCTCATTTTGACTGTTTGTAAATCTATTAATTTCCTACTCTATATAACTGAAGTGAAAGTAAACTGGTTAAGGTTTGCAAAGATGGAAATTATTAAAAAGCTAGTCCACTTGGGGCATATATTTCCTAATATAGCATCACTCTGAAATTCCAGCTCAGACATGCTTTGCTTCAGACCCAGAAATGGGTTTGGAAAGGTACATGTGCTTTTTATCTATAACACTAATGTACCACTAGAATACTGCTGAACAACTTCCTTTAAGTTTTACTTTCTTGAGTAAACTCACTGACCTAACATCTTAAATTCCATTTGCATATCAAACCAAAGATTATGAGAACAAAGGGGAACCCAGTATTACTATTTCAATGGTATTTCAGAATAAAGTACATACAAAACAGTACCTTGGTTACTCATTAAGCCAACCTTTTTTTCCTTGAGAATAATTAGATGCACTATTACTAGGTAACTAATCTGATTTGAGGCAAGCAGGTGCAGGAAGTAGATGTCTGCCTACGATACACTGTGTCCAACGTTTACTTCAGAAACAGCATAATCTACCTGAAAATGCTAAGGCTATTTCTGTCAACATCAGTCTATGTCACTTCCATAATCCCATTAGTTTCTATAGAAAGGAGTCTATTTGCTAAATTCATATCCTCATTTTTTATATGCCATTTGAGAATAAATATTTACATTAGTATGTTCAAAATACATTTAAATTGATACAAAATATCCATTCACACAAAGCCTACTTGCTCACAACATAACGCATATTTATACATAGACATACAATCCATAAAATACCTCAGACAGCCTTACTTCCTTTAGTGAATTCCAGTCAACACCTGACTGGGTAATTTATGTCTCCTATTATCATTACTTTAGCTTTTCTTAAAGTTTTTTATTTATGCCCCTAATGATGTTGTCATCTACTTGCCCAGTTTATCAAGCTCACTTAAGGCCTCCAAACATGCTGCTTCTAGCAAGGAATTTTTGCTCTGTCAAGTAGATGGACGAGAATCCTAATCGAAGTCACTCATCACTAATTCTCATGTTTTTATAAAGGTAGTTTCACAGCTCTCTGAAAACCTGTCAGTAATATCCAAGAACGCTTTATTCAAGACGGACCCACTCAGCCTTCCTTTACATTCATTGCAAGTTTCCCTGTGCCTTAGATAGGGTTCTTGGTTAGCATTTACACAAACCAAAGCTGTCCTGACATCACACTGAGCAGGTCAGTGGGTATGTTGGAGCCTGAATCAGTAGCACGCAAAGGTAAGTCAAGGACCCCATATTGTATCCAAAATGAGAGACCTTTTTTCACCTTTGTGATAAGAGAACTATACTTCTGGGTGCAAGATGCATTCTGTACATCTCATATTCGTACTTTGAGGGCTGCAGCATGATGCTTGCTGCAAAGAGCTGTTGAGTACTCGGTGAATATGTACTTGTCTCCAGCTCCCTCCTGTACTTCACAGATCTACAGTAAGGGGTCTTTGCAATGTGGGAGAAAATAGGGAAAATCGCCAGTTTTCTTCATAGGGCAAGAGGTGTTCAGAGAGCATTTGCTGATTTCCATTCTTATGGGAGAGAAAAGGAAGGCTGGGCTTAATTAATAAGCATATAAAGAGGGGCAAGGAAAGGTGTGTAGTTATTTCTTCCCAGAAGTGAGGTTACTCAGTAGCTAGAAAGACATGTAAAGGCTGGTTATGATACTATAAAGGCACCAGGGTTCCTGCACAGCTAGAATTACAGGGTTGGTGTGCAAAGAAAGTAGGCCCAGAAGGAGAAGAGGTACTTCGGAGGAAGCAAGGGTGTAAATGTTATTTTGGCTTTTGTTTTAGAATTCTTGGAATCGAAGAGGAGACTAAAATGAAAAAATGCACTGGGGCAGGGGACTTTGAATAAGAGCCAATTCAGAATGCAATTTTTATGTGAGGTGGCTCAAATGCTGATCAAACACAGCAAGCCTAGAGCATGAGTTACAAATTACTGAATAATGTCATACATACTGAAAAACAACAACCAAAAAAATGCTTTATAATATATCATTTAAAATGACAGTACACACTTTCACCTTTCCATTTATTTCTGCAAAATCTTTCTTTCTTGTGGTTAAACCTTTAAGATCAGAAATGTGAATTACAATATTAACCAAAACTATAATGATATTTAAGGTCAATGTAGATCTGATATTTCTTCAGTTGGACACTTGGTTTGTTTGGATCAGAATCACTCTCAAACCTCATCAATGACATGCTATTTGTAGTCATTAGGTCTCACTAGGTTAAATATGCAAGAGATAAAAAGTTAGTCCCTGCCTCAAACAGCTTCCTTGCTCAGATGGGAAACAGAGACACAGAAAGACTGAGAAGCTTCATTCATACTCATAAGAAACTTCATGGCAGACTAGAACTGAAAATACTACCATCTGAGCCATGTGTCTTAAGTATGGAGTCAGTCTTTTCTCATATTCTACATTTGTTATGTTGCAAAAGATTTTAAAAATAATAAAACTAAGAGAACCGGTGAACAGATTTGTCATAACAAAAAACATAACACTTTGCCACAACTCCTGAGAATACAACCCATTTTGCTGTATGTTAAACTTCTGAGAATCTGGGAATTCCCATTTCCACACACCTGAAAGACAAATAATTGAATGTACATTTTGCACTGCTTTGTCATTATTCTCACTTTTGATCTTCACAGAATCACAGACTTGTTGAAAATGGTTGGAAGGGATATCTTGAAATCATCTAGTCCAACCTCCCTGCTCAAGCAAGGTCATCTAGAGCAGGTTTCACAGGGGTTTTGAATATCTCCACAGATGGAGATAGTACAACCTCTCTGGGCAACTTTAGTCCAACACATCCATTTTGACTAGATTCATGGCTTGATTAATTTTCCCTGGTCCCTACAGCCATGTGAGAGACAATATTATTCAAGTCATCATCCTGGGGCCAGTCTTATGTATAAAGTATCAATACGAGACCTGTGTTCCTTCGGATTGGTAGTAGGACAGGAGATGCCCTGTGTCATCTCAAATGACCACAGATCTGTGTGTCTGGGCAACTGAGTTGTGCCTTCAAATCTGGCTGATTCTTTTCCAGTAAGGTCATAGAACTGACCCACCCTATAACCTGCTTGGTTTGTTTGAGCCTAGAGAAACTTTTGAAATAATCTGGCCACACATCTGAGGTATTTTCTGTAACTAAATGGTAACTAAACCATGGTCTTTTAGTTCTTAACTACATATTTACTGGGCCCAACAAATGTTACTTACAAAAATTCATTGTGACTTACGGTCTTGTGAAAAGCTTAACCATTTAATCCATGATATCCATCACTTCCAAAGCTATGGCATTCACACCAACACTGAGAGTGCCATGAAGTTATTAGTATATTGTCAGAGCTATCACTTCACTCTCTGTTCCAGCATTAATGAAACAGTGCAGAAGATGCTGAGAGACCTGTTACATATCTGGGGGTTGGACTCATGATCTCTTAAAATGTCATTTCCAAGCCAAAACGTACTGTGATTCTATGGTATTTGCATCCAGACTTTGATATTTGCATCAAGACTTAAGAAAATTTACAGCAATATTAATAACACTGGGAAATTAATTCATAGCCTCACACCATTCCTCTTCTGGCTGTAACTGTGCATACACACTGAATCGTTCCTAGCCATTCCAAATCTTTGTCTTGCAAATGTTTTTATAAAGACAACAAAGCCCAAAACTTTGAGCTGGTATGGACTCACTTGCCCCCACTGTCTGCAGTGTAAACCTGCCAATTACAGCAGATGATGATCCAGTCCAGTCTCTCTCTCTCCTAGGAAAATTTCCACTTTTCAAAATGCACCACTATAGGCAGTTATTTCTGCAGATCCAAACCCTTCCATTCAAGATGCTCTGTGACTTTGTATCTCCTGCTAATGTATTCCTTGGGGAAGATACTATCCGCCAAACCCCCTATAGTTATTGTTAGGAAATCATTAACCCAGAGCTCTTTTCAACTCTTGGTAATTATGATGTTAAAAAAAAGTAAAAGTTTTGCTGCTAACAGTTGCAACAATGTATTTGTTTGCCACATGCAATGGAAATCTGATAGAAAATATCTGTGCACTCCATCTGTTACACTGGATTGATCCGTTGATGAGATTCTTTTTAGAAACCTGCTTACCCCTGCTGGTGCTGCAAGCTTGAAAGAGAAAAAACACTTTCTTCTCCTTGTTCTCTTGTGTGGTGGACGACCCTGTCTTCCTCTCCATTAGAACTCATCCTGCTGCCACAGATCTCACAGGATTTATATTGTTTTGATTCTTTTCAAACACTGTCTTGTTACCAACATCTGACAACAGTCTCTTGGGCTATCACGATTTTACAAACTGACCAGGCCTGTAAGTCTCTATAAATCCCATGTGGAAACAGACCTGTGAAAATGTCTTTAACTGTCCATTAAACTACACAGTAGCTCTTTCATTATATAAATAGTCATGTGTGTTCTATACTTATATGGAGGAAGAAGCTGTAATTTGGGGAAGGGGGGAAGGAGGGAAGTGCTTGAAAACTCTGCCAGAAGAGGTTGTTCTCTTAACACTCATTGCACATCAGCAAACTCATTTGCTCACCGCGCCGCTTGACGAGAACACACCATGGGTGGTCGTCTTGCTCCCCACCCCCTCCATAATAGCGGTGAGAAGCCACAAAATAGTGAGTCAAATTTAGGCATGACCACACATGTTGGTTTCTCACAAAGCCGGGGAAATTTTAGCCCTGCTCTTCAAAAAACAATACCAGAAAAACAATGATGCAAAGGCATATCTACCATTGAAAAACTGAAAACACATTGAGTATATAATGCAAGAAGGTCAGAAGATAAAGTTTTATGAAATATTTTAGTACTCTGGCCTTATGATAAGTTTAAAGTTTACTATTATTATTGGTGTGTGCATGTGCATAGGTATACATGTAAGTCTATCCATCTGCATACAGACTGGCAGACATCGACATTTCTTCATAAAAAGTGAAAGGGAAAATCAGAACGGCTGTAAGAGCACAGGTTCTATCTAACTTCCTCACTTAAACAACAGTGCCAATAAATCCAATTTCTTGTAGTAAAACCAACTCATCTGAATTAGTGAGTTATTTTAAAACAAACTGCAATTACTTTTCGTTTGCAAGACTATGAAAATGCTTCTGCCAAATCAAACACTTTGCTTGGAAAGTCAAATGCGGATGGCAGGGGGGGAGGAAAGAAGAAAAATGGTTAACAGTATGGCTGTTGCTTTTCCCAAGTGCAGCAAACTGAGCCTAATTGATGCTGACGCATGACAGACTCGTGTGTACAGTATTGCCCGGGCTCTGACTGAAGCTGCTGACAGAGGGTAAATGGTGCATGGCAGCTGGTCTTGCCCTGGCCTGGCATGGCCACGTACACACACAGTGCCTGTCAAGAGATATCATGAGGGCTAATGAAGGGCAGCCCACATTTTTAAAATTCTTCTCACTGACTTTTGGATCAGACTTTACACCGTGAAGCCTTATCAACCTTTTAGTGCTTGGTTAAGGATATGTGACACTTATTTAAACATTAATGTGCTCTAATCAATTTAAAGTTGGAAAACTAAAAGCCAGTACATCTCTGTGTGAGAAAGAAAAGGTGCATATATGAGCGTGTGTAAGATGGAAAGAGGTGGCAGAGAAAGAAGAACAAAACAAGAGGAAGAAATACAGAAATTTTTGCAGCTACTAATGACAGAAAGTGATGACATGGAAGTAGCAGCAATTTATCTGACTGTATTACAATACTCTTCTATAGCTCTTTTTAAAATAAAAAGTTGTGCGTTTCTGAAAGGTTTACTTAAAACAAGTGATTCCCTACAAACACTAAATGCTTTCTCTTTTCCTGAATCTAGCCCATTGCCTGTAGTTGCAACTGAATATTTACAACAATACCCAAAAATGAGAGAAATTCTGGCCTCCAGTTCCTAGGCACAAAGAATTAAATGTAGGAAAACAGAATTAGGATAAAAGAGACCATCTTAGAAATCTACCTGATTATGAACTTCAAATCACAAGTAACAGCTTGGTTGGACCCTCAGCTCTCAGAACTCTCCAGTGGTTTCACATTCCTTTATGTTATTTTGCATGGTAATAAATGGCAGAGATATTTCTGGTTTAGCTTTTTCTGAAATATTCTGCTCATAGACAAATGGAAAATACATATGCAGAAGACTGCTGAGACTTTTCAGGGTATTTCACTGACCAGTGCCGAATCATTTCTTGCCACAAATCCCTGAGGGTTTTATCCTGGTTTCAAAAAAATCCCTGGCATTTTCACATCTGACTTCAGGATTTCAATAGTTATTTTACATGCCAGTAAAAAGAAAGTGCTTGGTTCTCATCTAACCTGGAACAGCTTATCCCCTGCCAGTCACTGTTAGCTTATGTGGAATGGTCTCTGAGTTTATCAGAGGGAAAGGATTTATGTCCTGGGGAGACTTACCATCTTTTCTGCCTCTGTAGGCCAAAAGGAGAAACTCTGACAAATGAAAAAAGATGTTATAATGTTGTCTCTCCTTGTTACTGCTTTAGGTCTTGCAACTTATACCTTCTTTTCCAACTCCTTATTATGCAGGGTAGAGGGGAAAAAACCAAACCATCTGAACTACCAAACTTAGGGAAAAAAAAAGGCAAAAAAAAACCAGAAAAAGAAAGAAACCAACTTCATAATTCAAAAGCTACAAACTGCTGTAATTATTGATAAAAATCCACTATCTATTTTTAGGGTTATCAGCTAATCTAGAAAAAAGTTAACCTAACCTTGGGAAATACAATAGATCATTAAGAAGTATCACGCTCTGGGGAACATACACAACAAGCTTACTACAGCTCTGGTCCTCGAAGCAAAGTCATTCACTCATTGAAAATGTGTGTATTCAAGAGACACTCCAGAAAGCTAAAACAATGGCAGAAGTCACAAAATGAAGCACCTTGTTCTCATTCTGATGCAACCTTACAACGACGCAGCTTCCCTTCCCAGAAGTGCCTCGAGAGAGAATGCACCTTTGTGTAAAACAGCACTGGAGAAAAAGGGAACGTTTTTAATCAGACTGGCTGATAAATTTGGGGGGAAAAAAAGAGTGGTGAAATAAAAAGATATTACTCACCCCTCTAAAGCTAAATTATCACATGTCCTTAGGTTATCATGCTTATAAGCAAATTATTTCTACTGCATGTGAGAAATATTGTGCTAATAAAAGGTGGCAAAACATTTTCATTTGGGTATCCAGAGTAAAAATTAATAAGTATTGAGCAATAGCATTCTCCCTCTTCGTATTTCCTCAGGATTTTTGAGATAAATGCACTTGTTTTGTAGGATACTACAATTCTCCGCAGGTTTCCCACCATTTCAGGAATGGTTAACCATCTGCTAATTGTTCTGGTAGTTTTAGAAAACTTTGTATTTTTTTCCACCAGGAAAGAATATACAAATTATGACACACATCTCTACCAACTAATAATGAATTTCAGAGTTTACCAGTCTGAGTTATAGAAAACAATTGATTGTGGTAGTAACTGAAGAAATTTCTCCACTACCTGTTCTCCAAGACTGTTCACCTGTTTCTATACATACTTTACCTTAATTTTTTTAGAATTTTCCCTAATTAAAAGAAAATCAGACAATTATTCAAATAAAATCCTTTCTGAAGGATGATTCATATCTAACAGAAAGCAAACTAGTTTCCTCTCATTCATTTTCAAAAATGTCTGTTTAAAGAAATCTTCATTCAATTAATATTTGTTTATTAATTATTCACATCAGTTGAGCACTCTTGTCTATTTGATGATTTGGAAGCCATTTCTTCCAGTGTAGATTATTGAAATAACACCATAAGCAGTGGCATAGACAGTCTACATAATTTTCGTGCTGTCCTGTGTAGTTTAGGTTTTAACCATACAAAATATTTTTTCAAAGTCTTATACATTTTCTGTTGTCTGCAAAGTTTGATAAAACTGAATCATTCAGGTTTCTTTACTCCATTTTACTTCCTACTTTTTCCATTACAGGCTGTATATGACAGGACTTCATCCCATCTTTGTAGACAAACAGTACCGTGCATGATTATACAATAATTGTTACAAATGTACTTCATTTTCTACTTCCATTACTGTGAAGTCATGAAACTAAATGATTTTCTTTCTTTTTAAAGATACATCTTTTACTCTGTAATCTCCAAAAACTCTTAACTCTTAAAAGATACAAGCCCTGTCTAGCTTTCAGTGATGAAGTGTGGGGTTTTTTTTTGTTTTACTTGAAAGAAAGAGGAACACCTGGTGCCTGTGTGAGGGCAAGCAAAGTATAAAATCACTTCATGAGTTTTGAAAAATCTTTTACGGTCAAATCCGTAATTTAACTTAGCAAGAAAAGGCTACAGTCTCATACCAGCCTTATACTATTGAATTCATGTAATCCTGCATGATTTTGCACATCTGATTGGGGAAATATCTGTTCTCTGTGGAGAGTATAATTACTCTGAATGCCTGACACTTGATTCTGATCTTCAAGATGGAGTTTAGTAAATTTGTGCTCACAGGACTGCTGCCTATAAAACTTCAAACTGTGAGCATTCATACTAGACTTGAGGATACAGCAACCCAGTATCAGAAAACAACTTTGTAGCAAAAGAATTATCGCTATTCACAAGCAATATTTGTAAAGCTGGATGCAAATAAGAATTGTGTTGAGTGTGAGAAGGGTAGAACTTGATTGAAAATTCTATGCCTGAATATATATATGTACATACACACATGCACAAAGTTCTACACTTACAATTGTGTGCATATATGTGTGCATCTGTATAAAAACACATGCAACTTATCTGAAAAACTGCTTCTGAGAAAATTTTGATCATGTCTGCATCTAAGGAAACTCTGTACTAACTGTTGCACCTTGCATTTTATAGGATTTTATTAGATTTTGACTTTTAAATGTTTGGGTTTAGTTTTGAAAAAATCAACAGTCTTCATTTAAGATCTGTTCTACAGACATTTTAAGCTCGTCAGTTCCAAAGAAATAAAAGGGATTTTTGTGTTCATCAAGACTGTAGGAATAGGTCCTTTATACCAAAATCTAATTGCACTGGGTTTCAAAAAAAATAAATAAATTACACATTTACACTGTGCTTATGTGCATGTATATGTGCGTGCATAAACTACTTAAGTGCAAATTGCCAGAATGTCAGTAAATTACTGCTGGAGCTGCAAAGCATTTGCATACCTTAGGCATGAGCAACCAATTGGAACTTCTAATCTTTTAACAAGTTACTGCTCAGTGACATAATAATGAATAAAATGAAGAGTAATGAAGCTGACCATAAAGCTTAGCAAACAAACGCACACAAATGTGACAATTCCTGACTAGCTCAGCACACAAAATCCACTCATGGTTTGCTGCTGGTTACCATATGCTTGTGTCAAAAGACAGTAACATCCTCCCACCATGGCTTTTGGCATTACCATCGTTGATCTTTTTGCAGATAACTATTTGTTGCCCTCACCATGCTGGGATCCACCCTCATTACAACCCCTTCACTTGCAGATAGCTTTATCTTTTAGTATTGTTCCAAGGAAGTTTTTAGAAGCTTTTTTGTCTCAATACTCCTGCCAAGGAAGTTGTAGATATCACTCTCAGGATTACTGACAGGAACTCTCATTTGTTTGAAATCTGAATGTATAGTCTGGTTTATTGACACTGACAGGACAAGGTCATAGACCATACTCTATCGTTATTCTCACTCCAATGAAAAGTCCATGATTCAGTCACCTAAAATAAAATTCCACTTCTGTCAAAAGTTACAGCAAATCATTCGCAGTAGCTGCAAAGATGATTGACCATTCACTATTTTTTGTGGTTAGGAAAAAAGTGTATCTAATAAGGTAATATACTTGGAATATCTTTTCTAATTGTGACTGGCACACCCAAAATTCATCTCATTTCTATATGTACAGTAAGTCTAAAGGGTATCAAATTCAATTCTGTTGAAGACGAACTTTGTTCAGTTATTCTTTATAATATAGGTAACTAAAAAGGCAGGCAGAAATCTATAGATTAAGCAGTAGGACCCTGCATTAGTCCCCTACAAGACAACAGCAGAAACTAAGAAAGGTAATAATGGCCACAAGTCACTGCTAAGTGATAAGTCTTTTGAGGCAGAAATCCACTTCCAATTGAACTGATGTCCCTATTAGAACAATGACCACTAAAATTCCTTCCAGCTGACAGCCCTGCTAGTAGTTGAGGCAGAAAGGCTGAGGATATAATGAACACTAACAAGGAGAGCATTGGAGGTTGTTCTTCCAGGATGGGCCGTTGCACCATGGTGGAGCCTTAAGGGAAGCTTGAATGTTGTCTTTGTTGACTTTTTTCTGTAAAAAACCCTGCCTTTTTAAGATACGAATAAGGATTTTAAACAGTATTATATTAAAAGCTCCAGAGACAGTAACTAAAAAGCAAACATTTACCTTTTACTTATTCCTACAATGAAATAGCATGGTAACATGACATTACCACTCCAAGGTAAATATTTACTTGTTAGTATTGGGCTCCGCATAAAAATATACCTACTTTCCCCACCCAAAATGACCTGCATTTTCTATTATCAAGAACAAAACAACCACCCACCCCACAATTCCCAGTTCAGTACACTGCATATAGTTCTGGACCTATACTGAGATGTTTAAACACACAGTGATATTTGTGGCTCTGACTACATGAGTCTCAATTCACGCATCTTGGATAACAAACTGAGAATATATCACGATAAAAGCAAAAGAGGAAGTTTCCACTTTCCCTTTCAAGACAAGACCCATCTCCAGCCTGAAGGAGCCTTACCTGTTAAGAAACCACAACTTAATAAGGGTTGCATCTCTCCAGTACACTAGATCACCACAAAGAGGGCTACCATCTTTTTCCCCATCAGCTTTTGCTATTACTTACTTGGCAACTGTCACTTCAGGAATTAACAATATGATTATTATCCAGACTAAAAGGAGATCAAGCAGAGTACATAAATTTTATATAATTTCTTACAAGTCTAGCAAGTTTCTTTGTACTATTATATGGAGGATTTTGAAAATTTGCAAAGCCAGGCTGAGTTTGCTCTTGAACATGAGGAATATTAGGTTTAATGACTTAAAAACTTCTGGATCAAAAAAAATTGTATCTATATACACACACACACAAAAAAAGTAATCTATGAAAAATGTTCCAACCTTGTCTTTCAGCATTTTATTCATTACGAAACTCGGTTTTTGAAAGAAAAGAGCGCGCACATGCTCCTGACACCAGCTCTAAACATCCTCCGTTTACTCATTTATAGAATGAAAATGCTGCTGCTCATTCAGCTGAAAGGAGTGTTTGGAGACCTATCTGCAGGCTGGCTAAGCAGCACTGGACGAAGCCCACCAGCTAGGGCACAGCAGTCTGCTCGCACACACCATTCCTCATGGAGGGGAGCCTTTGCTTATACATTGTCATGGGATAATGGAAGGCATACAGGTTTTGAAGTTTGTTTTTTTTTAACGCTGTAATTTACAAATACAATTTAAATCCTGTCTATAGCACAGTATTCTAAATATTGTGAAGTTCTTCATGCTAAGCCATGTTAACAGCCAGCTAAGTAATTTACTGAAAGGTTTTCTATTTTGCCTTAATTTCATCTTTGGCTAAATCAGACTAGACGGTGAAGTAAAACAAAAAAGTTTCTCTCTGGTACTTCAGCTTGAGCTACTAGGCTCTCATTTTCATATGAAGGGACTAGCACAGAAAAGAAAATTTCTATCCAACAGCATCTTGAGAAAAGGTGTACTTGGCAAATGATTGAAATGATTTAAGATGCTATTATCAGCCCTTCTTTCCCTATCATGTGTCTTGCCAAGGCTCCTGCTTTCCCGTTAGAGGTACCATCACAACAGCAGAGCTAGCAAAACATGTGTGAGCATTCCTTACCTGCTACAGGTAGGAATCAGACAAACTGTCCAAAACTTGGCTTACTTGGTACGGAGACATTTGGAAGCACTCACACTTTCCCATAGTCTAAGTGCTTTGGGCATTAACCTCCAGCTGGGGTACCGTGACACTTCCTCTGCCAGACCTAACTAAAATGACTGAATCCAAGGTCTTATCTTAAACTCTGTAATCTGTCATCTGATCTAACTGATGTGATGGATCTTGGAAATGCATTACCTCTAGGAGGCCAAACTCATTCAGTGTACCAGAAGCAAGATTACATGCCAGGCCTACAACTACCACAGAGCCCTGTAGCAATTCGGGATAACAAAGGTTAAGGTCAAATCAGATGAAATAGTTCAACATGTTTGGAACACTGAAAAGCTTCATTTCAAGATTTCCAAAGAAAACAAAACATTCCATTGTTTCCAAGCCAAACCACTGCAGATCTTCCTGTTCAGTGGGAGGGGGGGGTGGGGGGGGGAAGGAAGAAAAGGAAAAAAAAAAAAAACCCACGATATTTTAACTTTCCATTCTGATTTTAAATAAAAAGGGATGAAATGGTAGCATTTCCCAGGACAAAGCTCAACTGCTGAAATGAGCTTCAGGGGTCATACATTTAGAAGAAACTGGAATTTGAAGTGATGCAATTCTTGCTTTACAAATACACTTCCAAAGTTAATCACTCCAACATCCAGCTCCACCAGACCATTAGTGCAGTACTACTGTCCTAGAATTCCTTACTTCCCTTGCAATAGCCAAATTACTGCTTCGTCTCTTTTTTTCTGTTCTTTTTCTGTCCTTTTTTTTTCTGTCCTTCTGTTCCAAGATCTCAGAGTAACTACTGGAAATAAACAAAAAGGTGTACAAGGAAAAATGGAATTACTAGTCATCAGTGTCAGGCAAAGTAGGAAAAACAGAGCAATAAATACTTGGTTAAATGAGAACATTGTTTCCTCTTTAGGTCATATTAAAAAAAATATCATTAGCAAAAGGGAAATAAGTAAACACTTTATTCAGTTTTTAAATTATTTTTCAGATATGACACTGGGAAACTTATTTCTTCTTCCAATGTTCAAAATATTTTTTTCTAGGAACACGACTGAATCACAAATAAAAAATAGCCTTTGTATTTTGACATTTTAGTTGGCAGCTAAAATATGAAAAGTAATAAACACTTTGAATGAATTAAAAGTTAAATAATACCAAGAAAAATGGAGGGGAAAGACATTCATTTATAATGTCCTATAATTAAGATTGTGAAGCTTGGTGCAGCAGAAAAATTTCCCTGAATAAATCCATTGTATTTTTAAACAGAGAAATTTCAGAGAACATAGTAGTTAGTAAATATTTAAAACCTTTGTGGTAAAGTCTTAAACCTCAAAATAACAAGGAAATGACAACTGTTTATTTTTCTCCACATAAAACTGAAAGTTATTGTAAGGTCATTATAATGTAAGCCTGTTTTCCCTTTAAGAAGTAAATAATTACACCACTGATTTGAGTAGACCTGCCAGTAAGTCTACATGTGGTTAAGTCAGATAGACCGATGCTCTAAAATTGGCAAGTAGCTAGCTCCCACAAGCTATTAAGCAACTCTGAGGTCTAGGTAGCTCACAGCCCTTTTATCCCATGTCTCTCAACAGGGAAAAAAGAAAACAAAACCACATTTAGACTACAGTTGTTGTGCAACCTTTGAACACTGTTCTGCGTTTTCCATGATAACACAGAAGCAGAATTTGATGCAGTGTTCACTTTCTGCTGTAATATTCAGCTGCAACATCTAAGCTTTATTCAGAAACGTGTTTCTAACTCTCCTGGTCACAAGGAAAATCATCATATACATGAAAGGTAAACGATTTGTAATGACATGACTATGTTCTCAAATTTGCAAACAGCCTGAAATAATGACTATGTCGTCACTGCAATGAAGATTGCGTCAAATTCATGTCTGTAATCAAAACAATGGACACTCAGCCATTTAACCACTACTGTTAACCACTGCCCTGATGAAGATTTCTTCACTACCAGCAGGCTGTGTTTAATCCCATCTCTTTAGGTACCAAAACCTCAGCTGATGTGAGCTGTCGATGCACCAAGCTTTGCTGATGCAAGTTCTATAACACAAACAGGGAGCTGAAGTTGGGCAGCTGTAGTAACCTTTATTTAAACAGCACATAGCAGTAAATGTCTTATACAAATAATACCTTCTGATACTTGAGTAAAACCCTTAATTTATTGATTTGAATAAATCAATAAATACACATCATAGTATCACAGGATAGTACACATAGTACCACAGAGCTCCAGACACACCACACTGAACTCTAATCCAGACCATTACAAAACATATGCAGCTTTGCCTGGGGGCAGTTCTCACCATCATTTCTACATCTGAGCTTCCAGTGAAGGCAGAAAGAGCTCTGTGTGGGGGACAGCAACAGAATATAGGTCACATCATCATTTGTGGCACGAATGTCTACCATTGTTAGTATAACAATCTACATTTTCTTCTCCAAAGATAAAAATCAAACCAAGTATGAAGTTGCAATCCAGATTACAAACAAAACAAAGCTAGCTAAACCACTCACACCATGGGTTCTGCCTTGGAGCTGTGGGAGGGTTAGATGCCTCAGAGACCTTCTCTAATTCTGTGTGCAAAAAGAAACAAGAAACCTGTATTATGCTGGCAGAAGGACTGCCCTCACATCAGCTCTAAGACACACTGAAGTTCCTTCTCTAAGATTTTCATGGAACAGCACAAACAGGAAGGAGCTAAGGAAATAACTAACAAAAATAAAGGACCCAAGGAATGCAGTGGACAGACTTACATGGCAGCACAAAGAAGAAACTTCCTTGGTAGAGTTTGCTAGCTGTAGAGGCCAGGTAAATACTAAGTGCTAAATTGAGCTCCATACAGAAACCTCAGCACACAGGCAGATAAAGCAGCCAGACATTTGTAGCATCCTGTGAGACAGTATTAAGCAGTTCCCCTACCACCTGAATTATATCCTCCTCCTTTCACACAACTGAAGACAAACAGATGAACAAACAAGCACCCAAATACTGTATGTTTCTCATACTACAGATTTCCCTGAGCTGGAGCTGAAAGGAAATGTGATACACAGAGGGTTGGCAGTAAGTTCCCAAATCAAGTCCTGCTTGTTCATTAAGTCACAAAATACTAACCTCTGCTAAGCCTCTGGTGCACTCTACTTTTTACTGCTCGAGGAACACAAAGTTTCAGTTACAACCAATAGTGACTTTGGTATAGCAACCACACTGAGCAACAGAAAAGTTGTAGGAACTGAACCATTTTTCCTTCTAGAGCACAGAAAAGCATTTTCCCAAGGCAGAATATGAAAAATGCACTATTGCTGCAAGAATGCTGGTTACAAAGAATGAGGGTTTCAAACCCCCTACTAATCAATTTTTTTTCTGCAATAAATTATTGAAAGAATAAAAAAAGAGAAAGATAATCAAACAATTGGAGATGATATCAAATCCATTTAAAGATAGACTAAAATAAGCAGAAGGCAAGCTGCAAGAATAAACAAAAAATTCCTTTGCCTTGAAATCCAGTAGCAGTTTGATACTGCTAACAGAAATACTCTCTCTTCTCTATGGTTTTATTATTGTGCTTCTAAATACCAAAATTACAAATATATTCTTCAAAATTTCAGCTTTCTAGCAATGTGATGACAAAGCATCTAAAACAATCAACATATATGCTTTCTGAATAACTATAGCAAACTTCCGGGTTTTTTCTTCTTTCTTTTTCATGTTGTAAATTTGCCATGTAATGATGAATTTGGGCATAAAACACCTACAAAAATAGATAAACAAAACCAGTAGAACTACTCACGGTAGTAAAGCTATGCAGATGTCTAAATATTTGCAGGTGTCTTAGATAATAAGCTTTCAAAGCAGGAACTACAGATCTGTGATTAGTTAACCAGTACATTTTAGGATGCCTGAAATATATGTAATCATAAGGTTAACTCTGTGGTGCATTTTTGTTTAGCTCATCATAATTAAATGCAGCATAAGTCTTTAATACTGTATTTTCTTTGTACATGTTCCATACTTTCACATCTATATATACATACATATAAATACTTATACATTATCCATAGACACAAACACATATTTTTACGCAGGTTATTCAACCAATAATGTATACTGGTCAACAACATGCAACCACTCTTACCCTGAAAATGATTTAGTCACAAAAATATTAATGAAATCCACAGAAACACTTAGGAACCAGTTTTTAAATCTCATTACCATATCAAGGAGCTCCCTGTTAATCACTGTCCAAATTCATTTGGATTTATTGTATCACAGTTATGCTTACAATTAAATGCCACAAGGTCCCAGTCAGATTAAACAAATGATTTTTCCTGTAGTCCTTACAGGACTAGTACTGACAAATCACATGGAAGTAAAATATATCATAATTAATTAGTGGAGGCCCATAGATAACCTCTCCCACAAATCTCTATGGGCAATTTTAATAGGTTTCAATATTTAAATATAAAACCCTATGAAATTGCTTAAAAATTCAAGGAATATTTGAACTTGTTATAGGTAACAAATATGTCAGTCATGTAATTTTTTATTACATAATTATTTCTTTAGAAGTAATAATTTTTTTTTTTTTAATGAATTGGCAGCAACTATTTTAAGCATGCCATTGTGAATGAAATATTATCAAATAATTGTTGTATTACTAACAACC
Organism: Actenoides lindsayi; assembly: GCA_025331215.1. Taxonomy (NCBI): domain Eukaryota; kingdom Metazoa; phylum Chordata; class Aves; order Coraciiformes; family Alcedinidae; genus Actenoides; species Actenoides lindsayi. The sequence continues at coordinate 48,243 of WTSP01003781.1, read as the reverse complement.
GACTTACAGAAAAGAAACATTTCCTTATCAAAGCATATAACATCTCACCATTGTAAAAAAAAATTAATCTTCTTTACAGAAGCTTCAGTAAGCTAGTAGGAATTACAGGAAGATAATTGGTCTTAATATTAAACATGAATGCCAGTGTGAAGAAAAAGGGTTCCGCTTCTTTAACTTGATTTCCAGCAGTACATGTTAGCTGTTCATTCCTCTTATGAGTGTTAGGGAAAATAACAGATGACAGTATTTGAGAGATGTGTTGGAAAAATCTTCCTTTACAGGAAGAAATATTTTGTGAAATACTACGAACTGTTCATGGCAATCTCTCTGCTTAAGAAGTAGTAAATTCTACCTAAATCAATTCAAAACTATGTTTTCCCAGAATGGGCAGGCTAGAATATATAAAACCTGACAAACAAAAAGCCCTCATTTATTTCCAGAATTAAGCTTTCATCTCAGTGATTTGGATTTGTTTATGAAGTAAAGACTCTGGTGCTCCTTCATAAAATCTTCAGTAAACTGCATTTTGTCTGCCTTCAGTTTCTTCAAAACATCAAAATGTCTCATTTTTCATTCATTCCTTGCTAATGTTCACTTAGTGGATATTCAAAATTGTCTGTGCTAGTCCAGGAAGACTGGTCTCCTGACACTGGAGAAGAAGGAACTTAACTTAAAATTAATGTTTAATGATTAAATTATTGAACCGAATTTAGCCTTGAAATGTCTGTAAAGTCAAAAGAAAGTCTTCAAGTTAAATAGGAAATTGTAGAAAATACTCAAGTTTCAACTTTGGACAGTAACAACTTCAGCCTATAGGAGAGTGATTTCCCTTGAGCCACAGACTTGAACTGAAACTCAACTTATCTGGTCTCCAGTTACTTTAACTGGAGTTACTTAGTTGTTCTAGACAATCTTCAGTAATAAGACAATCTTCCTGAAATAATCTCTGATAAATTATACAATTTCTTTCATTTAGTATTATCTCAATATTGACTCGTATTGGATACAAAAATAGGAACCAGTGTTAGAAGTGAGGTGGTCTCCAAGTAAATATGTCAGACAAAAGAATAACGAAGAAAAAATAACTTGCTAAGTTTGCCTTTACAACAGGAATGAATAAATACAATGGAATTTCTAACTATTTGAGAAGATGATAAAAAATCATGTTTAAAACAGAAAGCTGTATTTCATGACCACTGCTTAGTCTCAAGTCAAGTAGCAATAACACAAGATTTTCAGGAAACAGAAGTCAAAAAGGGAAAAAAGTAATCACCTTAGAATGAAAGACATAAATGTAAGAAGTAAAGTTTCATAAAGATCTTAAGAAAATTAGCATTTCCATCAGTAATTAGCTTTGACAGACTTCAAAATTCAGCTGAAAAATGTGATGAAAGTGCACATGAAAAATAAAAATAAAAATCTTGCAAAACTTTAAAGCACCTACTGAAACTTCCGGTATAAAGTTCCTAAGGCACACATACAGGTACTTTGTATCATGCTCCTGAAGCAAAATGGCCATAAACCCACTGATAGACAGATATGGCAAAATCGTGTCCGTGTAGGCCTAGTGACTTGCAATAGGGACAGAGCTGGACACTCTTCCATATGGATGCTTCCCAGGCATTATTCTACTCTCATTTGCCAGACTTTAGATAAACCAGCTGGGTTGTACTGACTCACATCAGGGCTTGGATTAACAACACCACAGGATGGGAGAGAGCACAGAAATAGGCATTACATTATATTTACCACGTTCACCCATGCCTCGCTGTATTCTCTTCAATTGTATCTGATGTTATTTCAGAACAGAGGTTTTGACCATTATGCCTCCTCTCGTTTCTGCTGCGAGGCAAATTTTCAATTCAGCAAGTGTAAATACCTCGAAATGTAAAGTTAGCAGTACATCAAGAAGGCTCAGCAAATTACCCTGCATGTATTAAGTAAATTACCTGTTATTGTATGGATGAGGAGAAGGTCTGCACCTGTGCCTTCTAGTGGCAACTCACCATTAGATTAGTTTAGTTACAGCATGAAATCACACTCACAATACATGAGCAAGGTTAATTTTTGTTGAGGTGCTGTATGTGGAAAAATAGCCAAAACCACTCTGCAGGTGATGGAGGCAATCATCACTAGCTGATCAACTGTGTACTTATCTCCTGATAAAAAAATAAGAGACAAGAACTGAGTTGGAGATAGCTCAGACTGTACTTTAAAGGGTTGTTTCTGATGAGCTAGAAGATGGGAAGCTACTGGCATGATAAAACATGGAGAGGTAATACAGAGAGTCAACAGACTTGGAAAATATTTGAAGGAGCATTCAGAATGGCTAAAACGTACAAGTTTTTTGTTAATAAGTGAAAAAATTTGGGGATGTGTGGATACTCTGAGAACATATATCATGTATCTCAGGAGTGCCAAGGAAGTCAAATTTGAAAGGTTAAGATGCAGTCTAGATATTAGGACCTACAGGGAACAGAACTGAAAATGGTATCTGTCACTCACTGAAGGGCTAGAAGCATTTGGTGGAAACACTTCTGAACAAACAATTTCATAAATTTTAAATTTCAATACACAGGAAAATTCTGCAAAAATCCAATCATGTTTGTTAATCATAATGCTATGTTAATCAAACTTAAAAATTACCATGATAAATGCAATCAGTAGAGTTGCCAATTACCACTTTACAGAGTTGAATTTTTAATTTCTGATAGAAGCTGTGACATAGGATTTTTTTTTATAGTTCATTATCCATTGTTTATCATTACTTGTAATAGATAGAAACTTGTGAGATTTCAGGACATACAATTATGTTTATGAAGGTAAAAAATAATAATACACTTTTAAAGTTACTTGAAACCTCATGAATAAATAAATACATAATTGTTAAACCAAAGTAGCATCTTATCAGTTGCCTTTCACATCATACCACTGACCTTAATCTCTGGGGCATAAACAAACACGAATACTTTCTGCAAACTTTAATCATAAAAAAGAATGAAATATATTCCAACATAAATATTTCAGCAAATAGCCATGTGAAGGAGCATGAATGTTTAATTTAGACATTACCTCTGTCACTATCTGTTAGACATCATACCAGTGTTTCTCATTTGGGAATTTCAAAATATAACCAAGTTCCCAGTGTCCAACTGAAAACGATATGCCTCCTTACCCACATAATTTCCAACTACTTCTAGGAACATTTAAATATTTTAATATTTGGCAAAATTCTTCACTAAGGTGATCATGACATATTTGGTGAATCCATGTCTTTACTAATGCAACCTACAGAGTTTGAATGAATTTCCATTGCCTTTCTTATACTGGAAGGGTCAGACTCTAGCAGGTTGGCTTAAACACCATCTTCTTCCACATATTTCTACCAAAGCTCAAGGCATTGCTAACTGAGTTGCTCAACTGGCACATACCACTGTGGTCAATTTAATGATCCTTTGTTATACTGAACTTGCTTTTATCTATTCAAGAGCTTAGCAATGGCACATGAGGTAGGAAGATAGGTGTTTTTAATATTTGTTTTCAAAGACTGGAGATATAGGCTTAAATGAAACAGACCAGGTGAAGAAAAATGTATGGTTTCCATATGCTTTGTCATTCGAGACAGTGATCCTCCCACAATTGCATAAAAGTGCCTTTGATCTATTTCTTCAACTACACAACCATGTGATGACCCTTAATTGCACTTGAACTATAGCTCCTGTTTGGGAATATACGATGTAGGAAGTTTCAGTTGCACATCTGGAGACACATGGGTACACAATACATACAACAAACATATCTACGTGGATTGAGAAGTTACATTCAGCAACTGAATTCATCTCACTGTGACAAAAATACCATTTCATGTACACTAGAAATCTGTACTTAAATTGTACCCTAACATTAAGGTTTTGCTCCTGAATCCCTTTACACATTAAGTCTATAAAAATGACTAAAAATATAAATCATCATCATTTTGAAAACACATATTGCAGCATTTCCATGAAACCAGAAATCAAATGTTTCTAATGTGACATTTTCTTCTTTAAAAATGAGATTAAAATGGTGTGACTTAGAGAAGCCACAACAGCACATAGACTCTTGCAGTTGGTTTGCAAGTGACCTCATATTTTCTTCACTGGAGCTCAGTACAGAACTGTGGCACTTCTCAGAACATGCTGCCCAAGACATACTGGAGTAAGAGAATGTGAAAGCAACTCAACAAAAGCTGCAACTGTGACATTTTACAGTGTCCTTGTTCTCCTTTTCTCTGCCTAGCCCATCTCTTCCAAAGTGCTCTGACAAGCAAGCTTGGTAAGGTGGGATCTATGTTCATGGCCTTGCAATCACTTTTTATTGGCTGGGTTCTTAGGTTAAACTTCAGGTGTTTACGAACTTCACCTAAACTTTCTTGCTATCTCAGTATGGTTATGTTGTTAGAAAAAGGCCTGTTCATAAGAATGAGTTGGTTGCATGTTTCTAATGAAAGAACTAATATGTAACTACATATGAAAAATGTATATTAAGAAGCAGAGTTCGCCAGTAAGAAACAGCGCAAGCAAATACATGCCTAGTTCAGAAGCAGCCACAGAACATCTATCCTGTAAGCCAACATACACCACAAACTGAAGTTTCTCCCAGCATCCTTTAAGATTAAACTTTAAAAAACCCTTAAAGATTAAAAGCCACAATTACAGTGTTTGAGAAGAAGAGCATGAGAAAGATCAAGGACGCTGTCTATGTTCTAAGCCTTTGAGAACTTAGGTGTCTTTTCAATCAAAAGTGGCAAGTGATCCCAGAAAGCAGACCATGTGCTGTACTAAGAAGGAAAACTAAAAAACTAAATCTACTTCCTGCAAATATGGCCTGGGGAAAAAAGTCCCTCATAAATAAGAACATAGTGATTTGCTTGACACTGCTCATGTGAGCAGGATGTAATAAGAGTTTAATGGCAGTAATAGTGCCCGCTCTTACCTTACATAGTCTAGCTGCAGACAGGTTTAGAAGACAGTGAAAAATACTCCATGCTTCTACGTTTTATAGAAAGGTCTTGTTATTTGCTCAGTCACATTTTGATACTATCATGATTTATGGGAAATTATATTAGTTTTTGAAGTTATCAAAATACACTTAGAATTAGCCTGGGTGGAAAATGCTCAATATCCATTATTTTTTTCAGCTATTGCATATTACAGTAATACTTGGACATCCAAGTGAGATCTATACCACTTTATATTAAGATGTTATGTACTTTTCTTTGACAGTCTACTACTGTAAAGAATTCACAGTATATTTACAGCACAGCATATATACAGTATATATAGGTATGGTATGAAGGTAAGAGATGAAGACAGTGGTATTCTAATCCATTTATACAATTAAGGATATATGGAACAGAGATTAAGAACAAGACTATTTGTGTAAAAAGGATTAAACAACTGTAAAATATCTAAGTGATTTAAGCAAGGTCAGGTGGGAAGGATGGAACAGAAAAAAGGACCAAACTCAGATCTCCCAACACATAGTCCACTGGTTTAGTCACATTAATTTTTCCCTTGCTTTTCCTTTTTATTTTTTTTTCTTAATCTGAACACACCTCAAAGACAGGCTCATGTCCTTCCCTACCATTTAAGAAACTGTGACTAGAAATACCTTAAGCAAGGTGTCTCCATCTCAATCCTCTAAAATCAGATGTTTGAAAAACTCAACACAGTAACTATAAGCAGCCAAATCAATGTTCTGTAAAAGTAACGACACAGGATAAAGGAGGTTACCTTCGATATGTAAATTAATATTGCCAGCTAAAACCTCAAAAGCCCAATGGCCTCACACTGCCAGTTTGGTCTTCCCTGATGTTTAAGAGAGACCCTCCTACTTTCCATTGCAAAATTCAATGCATCTATATCGCAGCTTTGCACCCACATCTTAATCCCATTACCACAAAAAAACCCCACAAAACTACACGTGTATGTTCTCACATAGAAACTGAAGGAATTTCTGGTTTCACAAGGGATGATCTTCCTAATTACCACAAAAGTAACTTTCAGCACATCAACAGCCTTAATATATATCTGTATACCTCACTGTAGTAGACTGTGACTTCGACCAATGGCTAGAGAGCAAGAAAAGCTTCAGTAATTGATATGCTCAGTAGCAGTTAGATTTCATATATAAACTTGACAATATGGCTTTAATTATACCAGGCTCTGCCTCAAGTTACATCACAGGATAATACAAGTTTGTTATCTAATTTCAAAGAATTTTTTTTTAATTCAGAAGTATTTTTTTCTGACTAGTGATAGTACAAATTAAAGTCAGAATCTGAAGCTCTAATTCAATTAATTTCTAACTTGTACATCTTTAGAACTAAAGTTCTAAGAGTCTAAAAATGTAACATTTAGAAACTTCATTGATGGTATGCAAAACTGCATATTAATATTTGCTTTCTAAGAGACTAGGATCCAACGGTACTAGGCACAGTATAAACACACACCTCTTCACCATTTCCAAAACACTACCTAACAAATTTAAAGTAGCGTTTTCACAGAAGAAATATCATTGCTGGAACATTTTAAAGAGATGTAAAGGAGGGAAATAGCTTTTTGTCAGAAAGCGAGGGATAAGTTAAGAAGTACATGGATGTACTGAGCAAAAGGAGGAACCATTAATTATTTATTGACATTAAAATAGTAATAGATGCCATTGTTACTAGTCTTTGTTATTTTAAGAGGAAACTTGCCCAGTTTTATAAACAGACTATGAAGCAATAAATTAATCAAGTGCATCAACAAAAAAAAAATAAAAAATATCGCATTGTATGTTTGCCCTGTCTGTAAACTAAAATTCTGACAGGCAGAACGTCAGGAGAAGCTAAGAGAAATTTTGGCAACAAGGTAGAAGAGCAGATCGTTACATCTAACAGCCATTCATTAACTTCATTAGTATAACAGATTAGAAATAGTGCTTGTCTATATATATTAGCTGTGACTGAATAGCAGCCGTATCCTTTACTTCATAACATACTTTGGAGGCTGACTATAACAACAGGAAAACCACAGTCAGTCCTGGCTAAAATAGAAACAGCTCATTTTCATGGGAGAAAAGGTAAAAGAGTAATCCATATGTTCAATGCAGTACTGGAAATGTGTAGATAACAAATTGTAATTCAAATCAATTATCTATTTGACGTGGGCTTAAAGAACTTCCAAATAAGAAGACAGCATCCTGAAAAAACAAAGTCTAAAACCATCAGTGATGAGGTTTGAAGTTTTCAGAGCGTGTACATCTCTGGAGAGATTTGTTTCTATATTATTTCATTTGGGGTATTTATACTGAATCTGCCAGTGTTTTTGAACACAGACCTCATAAACCTCAATCATATAGATGCTGCCTTCTGGTCTGACTGCTGGGCTATACAAGGGAATAATTCCCAAATTTTGGAAGCCTGGATAAGCGCAGAACATTTCTCTAAGTTGGTGGGTGACTGTGCTTGCCAACTCAGAACTGTTCCAGGCAGAAAGCTATAACTTCATCTACACTCCAAATAAGTAGGGAAGTTGCCAGCTAGTTTCTGAATGACTTGGTGCTGACTTAAAACTATTTGAGATATTTCTGCATTTCTGGGCAGCATGAGATGCTTGAGGAAGGAGTTTTCCACAAAAGGAAGAGCTACCACAGTGCTTTGAGAAATGGACCATATCACAAAATAACTCTCCAGCTAGAACAGTGGAAGCAGGAATTTTAGTCCACATAATTTGATAGAAGGTATTTGTGATTACTAAGATCTGCACCAGTGGAGTAAGCAGAAAAATACACAGTAGTCAGACAGGAACAGCAGTATTGGACATTGTACTGTATGTTGAAAATGTTCTACTTTTGCAATTAACCTGTGTCTTTTTCTTCCAAACTCCATGTACCTTGTTTCTAGAGGTTATGTCTCAAGACTCTGTCTACAGAGAGTTACTACAAATTGCTATCGAATTGCTACAAGCCCAGCGACATCCATTCATTACATGGGCTGGCGTAATCAACTCTTGGCCTATTATGTACTTTTAAACCACTGTCAATTACAGAGAAAAGTTTAAACCAACCTTGCAGGCCGGCATTGATTGCAACAAAGTAGTAATTAATACATAATCAGTAATAGTTACTCATCTGAGAAGCAAATCATGAAGCTACCACAATTGAATTACCACAATCATCCATTCATATCCTAAATCATGCCATGTGCCTGTACAATACTCAGTACAGTGAAGTTTTCATTACAGTTGCAGCCTTTAGGCACTATACTAATTGAATAACAAAATAATAATAGCAATACTAAGGAACGGAAGTTTTAAAGAAACCTCAGCCTATATATTTTGCACTCAACATCCTGCAATTATTCCACTGATAAGTCCAACTGTAGGTATCAGAGATATGTTTAATTAAATCTTCTCAATCTACAAGGCTTAAACTTTTAATAATGTTTCCTCTGAACAGAAATTTTAAAAAGGACTAACCTGAACTTTGAAATCAAAAAAGATAAAAGAGCACGGAAAAAATACAGGCCACACATCGACACACACCCTTTAAGTATGTCCTAGAGTTTTAGATGGATCAAATTCCTGACTTGTTAGGAGAAAGCATATTTGGATGCACTATGGAAAGTAAAAGGAGAAGAGAGAGGGGAGAGGAGGGAGGGAGAGGAGGGAAAAGAGAGAAGTAGTAAATAAAGAAGTTGTGTGACAGGCTTCACAGTGCTGACGTGCAGAACCTTGGGTTGCTACTATATGGAAGTGCTCAATATGTACTAAAATTTACTCCTTACACAAGGACAGCTACAACCACAACATTCAAAAAGATACCTAATCTCTTCCCACCTGTTGCTTACGCTGCTGAGGAAAGAGACCAACTGATTAAGAAACTCTTCCAACTATTTACTTAGTTTTAAATGAGTTCCTCATCTTTAGGTTCTCTCATCTTTTAGGAATAGCTCCTCATAATTTTAAACACATATGCATGCATATATATATAAAGACGCATCTTATCCTGAATATATTTAACATCTATCTTATGTGCGAATTTCCCAGAAAAGAAATGAGCAAATAGCACTGCAGTGATTATCAGGAAGTCTCCATGACTTCAGTGCCACATCACCTATGGCTCAGAATAAAGTCTGCTATATGCACACCTATTTTGGGGCCATGCGTGGCCGCTAGCTTTCTGCCAGGTAACTCTGCCAGAACTATGCAGTATTGTTCCTGGGATATTGTTCTGCACTGACCACAAACTGAAGCACTAACTTTATGAGGAACAACTTCAACAACTTCGGAAATGGCACCGTTCCAGCAGGACACACCCTGGAGTGCATTACAGCACTGCCTTGTAAACTCTTTTATTCATTTCATAATAAATGCTTAGAAATCAGACTTTTTGCAGGTGATAATTAAATATAAAATCAAGGAAATACAGATGTGCGATAAATTCTTGGCACCAGTCTAATTTAACTGAGTTTTAACATTGATTTCCAGCAGGCCCTGCCCTGCTTCTGCTCTGGATCCCCCTCCAGTGCACATCGCCAGGGTCTTTCACTAAGCACTTTGCCTCTCTCAACACTGCTTTTAAAGTTTCGGTTACCATTACAACATCTAAATGTGGAAAGGTTTAACACCTGATTTAGTTTTGTTAAAGTTAAAAATCCACTGCTGCAGTTCATGGTAAAACTTCTATAAAAGATCCATAAACTTTTTATGCACTTTTCAGCTTAATACTGGCTCATTTTTCTTTGATGACATCAGTGCAGCAGTGACTTTCTGTTGCGCTTCAAAAAGGAACTAAACTACTGAGAACTTTCAATAGTTCCATAAAGTGAGGCCTATACTCCAAAAGGGGAAAGTAAGCAACATCTCAGCTCTCCTTCCTTCTCCCTGCTTCTCCATCTGTCAAAAGAAAATGACAAATGACAGAGCTTAAATGGTAGTTTAAAAAAAAAAATAAAATAAAATTCACAGAAAACCTATAAATGAATCAGAGCTACAACATGCACAGGGTCCCGTTAACACATCTCTCACAAACCACAGGCTGCATGGTTTATTTTAATAGAATAAAACTGGACTTTGTCCCTACAAACCTCATTTAGCTTTGGAAATCCCCTGTCCGTTTGATGCGATTGATAGCAGACTTCACCCCTACAGACCCAGATTAATTCTGGAAATCCCCACTCCAGCATATAAAGACTGATGAGCCTGTATCAGCCAGCTTGCTTTTCCTCAGAACAGGAAAAACTTTCTCTGTGCTGGAGAATGACAGGAGGAAGTGAGCAAGGATGAAATCTAGAGAATTGTTTGTGCTGGGCTGAGACCTCCTCTGTCCCCACCACTTGGGCTTTGGGTGCAGCTAGAACCTCCAGCCAGACAGGGATGCACAAAGGTCCTCTAAGCATAGAGCACAGAGTGGCTTCCCCTTTCTTATTCCTGATGTGCATCCAGCAAAATTATAAGCCATGCCCAAGACAGGTGGTTTCCCTTCCCTTCAAAGTGACCCTTACATCCTGTTGCATTGCCTGGCTCAAAACTATGCCCGCTTTGTTACCACTGAGCCTGCCAAGCTTGCAGAGGGATGGGATAAATTTGCCCAAGAATGGTATAAGCCAGTTTCATTTGTCATATAAGGAAGTGTCTAACTAGATGCCATGTCTCTACTCAGGCCTGTCTGGTTTGGCTCGGGAGCAGGACCACAGCCACTTACACAAACCACTAAACCCCTGACCTGTGTGAACCCATAGAAAAGCATAGCAATGTCCAGAGCTTGGATGACTCCTTTACCCTGTTGCTCTTTACTGTCCCAGACATGACACAGATCAGGAGCAGTGATGATGAGCAGGATATATTTCCTAGGTTTGGCTATTAAAGATAGCTGCAATTAAATAAAATTAACTCCAGCCTGTACTCTGCATTACAAAGTTCATTTGCTACTAAATTCATAACGACCTATACATAAGGCCATCCTGATTCTTCCACTGGTCATCTAATTGGGATTGACCTACAAAATTCATTACACTGGAAGGCACACATCACAGCCCAGAAAGGGGTCCCACACAGTCCCCACCCACAGCAGCCTGTTTTTGACTGAGAAGTCAGAACCATTAAGCTTGTGGAAACATATCTCCCACATTAACCTCACTCATCCAGTATCAATGTCTGTGAATTACAGAAGCTAAGGGAAAGAACAAAGAGAAACTGCATAAAACCTAGTTATTTTAACAATCTGTTTTGCACAGTAATTAATCAGATCAGCCCTCTAAGGGGCTCCAAAGATCCTAAGGTAAACTTAATTCATGGTAATTGAATTAAAGACTACTGAGCTAAAAGTTACAATGCCTAGCAAGAAGGATAAAAAATATCTCTATAAAAGCTCTGGACTTTTAAAAGCAAGCAGGGGAGTAGCAGTTCTGCAGAACAAGAGGACGTACACTGCAGAAATGACAAAAATCAGAAAATACCACAAAGGAAACTATGTTTATCTTGATCCTTCACTCTAGGTTTTAACAGCTTAAAATGAACACCAGTATTGTGTTCAAAGGTGAAAGATACAATATTTTCCAGGGGTATACTACGCACATGGATAGAGCTGACTGTCAGCTTCGTTTAATGCAAAAGTCTGAAGTCAGTTCTAAGCTAATGATTGTACTTTCCTCTCTTCACAGACAGAACAGAAATTGTCTATTTTGAAAAAGGAATTTTACAGCATTTATAAACAATTTATGTAACTGTATTAGTACATTCTTCTACTCATGACTGTATACAAAGATTTTCCCGTATACAAATGTCCTCACCTTGAAACAATTCAGTAATTTGTTCATGCGAACATGTGTGGCCTGTGGATTGCCTGTAAACTATTTGTCCTAGATACTGCTTTGATTACTTGTAATTCATATTCTTCTCTCTGCAACACTTGATTAATCACCTCCATCTCGTGTTATTGTTCTTACATGCTGACTGGATGAACCCCAAAGAACTTTCATATTCTCATGCCTGGGACAAATATTCATAATTACATACCTTCGCATGATTATCTGTTACCATTTCTTTCCTCTGGAACATTCCCTCCATTAAACACTTGCTATTAGGAACACTCAAAGTGAATAAAGAGCAATGTGAAAAACTAAAAGGCATTCACCGTATTCTTCTAATGAATGCTCACAACCTTTTTTTTTTTTCCCCAAACTAACAGTGTCAGTCCAGAGAGTAGGTAAACAAAGCAAAAAATAACTCTAGAACACTACCTAGAATGCAATTACAACAACAAAATTTCTACTATAATACTACATGCAAGAAAAGAAAAAAAAAGTCCAAAACAAACAGGAAGTTTTACTGCCAAACTGGAAAAACAATTTTCCTGGGGAGCTTTCCTTTTAAAAACAAAGCAAATGGCAAAAGACAGAACTCTTCATTCTCCCACCCCCAGAAATTAGATGGTAGCTGTTACTTTTACTAAAATGATTACTGAATTTATACTCAGATATAAAGGTTCAATGGCTACTTGATTTGTCAGGAGAATGAAAAAAGATAAACAACTCAAAGTGTTCTGAATAAATGGCAATTTAGCAGAAAAACAGTGTTTCCTTGAATGCTCTTTTGGTTATGAGCAATAATGCTGCCACAAAAATCTGGTTTACATCATCTAAATGCTTGAAAAAAGAACACATAATTTAGGAAAAAAATGATGGCTGCCACTTAGCCATAAAGAGCAGCACTAGTGTTAGAAATAGCTTTTCTATGATATTTTTGTTCATGTTCTGGGTTTTTTCAGCAGTATAAGTAATTACAGTGGTTTGTGAGGGCAGTGTTTAGTGCTATTACCCTTTAAACACTGTACACAAACACTGAGCCTGACTCCAGGAAGGTTGAATGTGGCCACAAGCAGGGCTGTAGCCACATCCTTGCCTTCAACCCATCAAGGAGCCTCAGTGATTTCACGAGAAGTAAAGGTTGCACTCGATAAAAGGTGTGTGGCCTTTCATCCAATTTCTTATCTGTTTGAAAGAAACACTCTTTTACACCAAATATGATAATTTTATGCATAATATTTTCACCTGAAAGGCGTAAGTAGAATGACCCACTTCACAGACTGGACATTCTTTCCCTTTCCTTAAGAAATGGAGCCTGGTGCCAAATCTCTTCTATCTGTGCTCTGTGAGCTTTCTATTTCTATCTCACGGAAGATCCTTTACAAACCTGAGAAACTTCTTCGAACAAAGACGTCCCTATATAGCTAGAGATGGATTTCTGAAATGTTATCACTGGTAAAACAGGTACTGATGATGACAGAGGGGGCATAGGCATATTTGAAGCTCAGGATGCATTAGGTGAGGCTTTTACCACCAGTATTTGAGGAATTAGCCTGTACCAGTCTAATCTGTTGCAGTGACCCCTCAGGGTCTATGTTGTAGACACGTCTACTTGTAACAGCCAGCTGGGAGGTTTGCAGAAGCTCCAGATCCTGCTGGGTTTCCCAAAACTGGTATCAGCTACTGTCATCTATACCTGCACCCAACCTTTCCTCCCAAGGAAGGCCGTGCTCAGCACTGTGACCAGTCTCCTGGAAGATCACCCACTAACACACACTGCTTCAGCTCCTTTTTATTGGCACAAAACATGATTTTACTTTGGCATATAATCTGCAATTAATTCAGACGCCTGTAGACAATACGTAAGTACTTGGCTCATTCTTTGCCTCTTTTTACACAATCTTCTTTTGAAATAATTTTCTAGAAAGGTGCCTTTGGGACTGGTTCTTTAACTTCCTTCCAAGGCTCAGAGGGACTCTGCTATATTGACCCTCCAATCAGCTGGAAATGGCCTTTACCAACTGAATGACAGGCAGGATACAAGGAATGAAGGGGTTTCTGCAGCTCCAGTGTAACATGAATCACTTCCTACAGAAATTAGTGATAATAGCATGTATATCACACAAATCCTCTGCTGTGTTTTTAACCCCTGCTGGGAAAAAAGAAAAAGAGTTACTAGTAAGGGAATTGTGCACTTTAAACATAAAAAAACCCCATCATCCTGCTCTTAGCATTAAGCCATGGGGATGGCCCATTTATTAACACTTGGTTTTGCTCCGATTATAAAGCTGGTTGGTATTCCCTTCCTCTTGCAGCATTCCATCAGCTGACTGCAACAAAGTCAATATGCCAGTTTGCATAGTTTATAAAAACCAAATACACTTTATCAACTGTCTGGCTGACATACACTGCGTGGTCACTTTAACGCTTAGGTGTGGAATCAACGAAGATGTAAGTAACACCACAGGACAAACTTCTGAATTCAAAGAACTATTACCTTTCCAATCAATGGATTAAGTGCCCCGTAACTGGCTTTACACAAAGGGTGTGTCTGCCTAATTGGGCTAATTGCAAGGAACATATTGAGCACCCCACATTCCTCAGCCCAGACAATAGGTAAGTGGCACACCTAATCCCTTTAAATGGGATGCCTGGTGTTGGCTGCAAATCTGTTTATACTGTTTAGCAAATGTGAATTAGTATTTGCTAGCATAAATGCCCTGCTGGGCAGACCTTTGTTAACTTCAGGCTACTTCCTTGTTCTCTTAAAGCTGTTAAATGAGTCAATCTGGCCTTAATATGTTTCAGTGCTGTGTCCACTACTTATCTTCCAAGACTATTGTTTTCCACTGCATCCTCATAAACGTGTAAAAGCTTCTTCATTGTGACAACAATTTGTTCAATAATTACAGGTTCACATGAAGAAAGACCAATATGCTCTGTCGAAAATCAAATATCCAGATGGAGGGTGGAGGCAGGATAGATAAAGACAATCTCGAAGTATTTTTTTTTATTTTGTTTTTAAAAGATAGGACTGGTATAAGAAGTCTGCAAGCATTTTAACATTCTCATAATTACAGAAATAGAAAACGAATTAATGGCTATGCATTTTATATAGTCTATTAGGGGTCTACAGGGATGCTGCATCAGGGAAATGATTAATTTATGTAGTCTTTGTATCGTTCTTTGGCTCACAAAATGATAGAAAAATTATGTTTGGGATTAAGAAAGTATTGGTATTCACTCCTCTGTGTACAAGGTATGGAAGAAGAGGTCTGTGCTCCAAACAGCTTACAAAACAAACATGTTCATGAAGGAACTAGTAACAAATTATCCTTGTATCCTTAGGTCCATTGTCTCTAATGTAAAAATATAAAATAAAATTTATGAACACTATGGCTTCTGTATACCAGGAAGAAGCTACTGAAGACAGTTAACTTCTCAGACCTCAGTTAACTCTTCAAATACTAGCAGTTGGCAGGCCTGACATCCAAATGAACACTCAAATCCTATATGCACACACAGATTTATACAAGGTACAAGTTTATGTTTAAACATAGTTTAAATGACCTGTCAGCAGTGGCTTTCTGTGACCTCTCAAACTTACCTTCTGACCCTGTTCCCCCTTTATGAATACCTTGATAGGAAAACAATTTTGCCAAACCCAAATGTGATGATCAGCAAGATAGAGAAAGAGACAACCGCTAGCCTGGGGTTACCTCAGTTCTGCAGCTGCAATAAATCAGCACCCTCCCAGCATTTCAAAAAGCTCCCCTCTCTCCTTCCACCCTCTTTCGGCCAGTGGAGCAAGGCGTGCTCATCACCAGAAGTCCCCTGTCACTTTAAGAACTGAAACAAGAAAACCTGTACTAATTTTTATACTTTTGTTCGTTCTTTTCAACCCATTCTAACTCCTTCCCCCTGGGAGTTAGCCCTCCACCAAAAGTTTCTTTCAGTAAAGCACTAGCTCTCTCTATTAAGCTTACCCACCCCTGCTTAGCCTTAACACTGATTTCTTTGTACTTGCCTGGTGAACTGACCAGCTACACAGCACAATAGCTACAATTACTAAATTACCCTGCCTGTCACTGCCTTTTGTATCACACCTCTAACAGGTGCCATTACTATGATAGGCAAATTGTAATAATCCATTCACAGCCCCCACAGTCTTAATAATGTATTTTTTATATTATTTTATTTTACATAATATATGTGTGAATACTGCATGGAGCTTGAACGGTTGATAAATGCACAGGACTGAAAGATTGAATTGCACGGACTGCTGACATGGACAGCAGCATTTTGTACAACAAAACTGAACCACACCCCTGATACCATGAATACATGCACATACAAAGATAGAATAACAAAGTAATTCTAACAAATGTGGTTATGAAAAACACATTGGTTTGAAAAAGATGCATACAAGGCATTTCTGAGCTGAGACTGTTCCTCTGCCCTTAGCTCATCCAGCACTGTACCATGCAGGATATACCAGAACATACTCTTTCTGAGATCCCTTGCAAAACGTAAGCAGGTGAGGAATGCGTAAGAAAGCACTGGGGGTTATAAATTCTATTAATGCAGCAATTTAAAGCTGCATTTTGAGAATAAAATAGGTTTTGAGTATAAATATAATGAAAAAATGTAAAGAGATCCTGGTTATATGATTCACACACAAAATCAAATGTTTAAGCAAGGTTTAACTAAATTAATAAGAAACTTCTTTACATAGCCCAGTAGAAGCTGCCATAACCTTTTAGAAGTGATAAATACACCGATAAGTTGCTGTCTGCTGTTTTCTGGGGGCTCACTCATTACTGTGATATTCCAGTTGTATACCAGCACAAATCCACCGACTTTATTGACTGGTATAAAAGGTCACATAGTAGCAAAATAGGTTCCTAGAACCCAACCTGATAATGAAGGCATTGACAGCCGTAGCAACCCAGTTTGGATTTCCTCAGTGCAATGCACAGTTAGAAATAAAACACACAAAACTTCACACACCAGCAATGTAACACCTGGAGTGGAAACCAAACAAAAACCCAACTCCCCTCTTTAATTCACACTGCCAAAGAAGCTCTGGATCAACAGAAAGGAACTGAAACGAGTCCTGATGGATAACATTGTTTTCTTTTTGCTTCATTTAGAAATTGAAATCCAAAGCTAAGCCCTTTTTAGCTTTACGGGGTATTGTAACAACACAGACGGTTGTTCTAGCTGAGAGAAACACAAGAGAGATGGCCTGAGAAATCTCATTACAATTCAGTGCTAGTTTAGATATTAATACAGATAAAAATGATGGTTCTTGTCCTTCTCAAATACTGTATTTCAGAGTTTAAGTCAATTCTGACCTACTAAAGACTTGGCATGTAATTTCCATGTAGGGCAGGTAGTGATAACCCAGACAGAGCTTTTCATACTTTCTTGCATGTTATGCGATGTTGCACATGTCTGAGGAAAGCAAGCTGAAGAAAATGGAAGAAGTCTGATCTAGGACAGATAAGTCACATTTACACACCTTTGAATGTAGCAGTAAAACTAGTTTTCTTTTAGCTATCATGGATCAAAATCCTTAAATTTCCATGGCTGACAAACAGGCAATCATGCAATTAATTTGCTAGTTGAACTGCTTGCAAACCAACCCAGTCTCAGAAGTGGAGGCTGTGGACCAACTGAATGCTCAAGTCCCCTAAAAACGCAGGTCAGTGAGGCAAAGCACTGGCTGAAATTAGCTGGCCTCTATTTCAGTAAAAGCTTTTACTTTCACAGCAGTGGATAGACAAAGAAAAAAACCTAAACTAATAAATAGAAAAAAACCTTGACTCTTCTTGCACTGCACTGGGAGGGCTAGAATAAGTATTCTCCAGCACTACCTTTGTTAACCTGTTCTCTACGGCCAACTTCCCTATGTGAAATGAACCTTCTGATCAAGGCTATATTGCTACATGCCTGGTTTTTTGCCAACAATTAGATCACTTCTGGCCCCACAACACCCATCGGAATTGCTACAGCTAAGTGCAGGAATCTCACTGCAGATTGGTATTTCTACTACAAGTTTGGCATCTCCTTATATGTCTGTTTCTCAATGTCACATAAATTAGATGCAGTTGAAAGGAGATAATATTGGGCCTTATCTCATCACCCCATTTTTCCATCTTTGACACAGCACTTACTAAACTTCCAAAAAGGACACACTTCGGGATGGTCCTGTTTCAAAAAAGAACAAACCCCTAGAATGCACAGCATGCAGCATGAATGTTAATCTTTCAGAGAAGTGACAAAAAATTTGGATTCTGAAATGTCTTCTGTCAGAGGAATACATTGTAACACATTGAGAAAGCAGGTGAGCTACTCTGAAGCACATACCCTCTAGGCTACATCCCATTTTAAAACTCTAACATAACCATCAAGTCACAATACAAAAAGCTAGCAGGGATCAGTGCTATTCACAGGCAGGAAAATAACATCACCCCACCTGAGACATGGAGATGCAGTCATTTAACTGACCCCATGATTACAGTATGGATTAGTGGCAGGAGAAAGAGGATGGAAAAGGCATAAACAAGATGACAGATTTACCTTCTTTAGCCTACACTAAGGGCTGCAGTGAGGAAGCCAATGTCATCAGCATGTCAGAGAAGTGGCAGACTGCGTTTATTACTCATGGTACCAACTTTTCTAGTCTGCAAAAGTTTTTATAATACTTGTAAATATGATTAATCTATTGATCTCATCTGTGGGAGTTGCATATTTAGGAGGAAGAAAACATAAAACATGGGTGCTCAGGAGACTATCTTACTCTTGATTCTTTACCACATTTTACAGAGTTAGACAATGAAAGTAAACCAGAGTTTGTATGACACACTGTGATAACTTGGCAGACATGAAACATAAATGCAACACAGAAGATGCCTCATGATGTCTTGCATAATCTTTGTGAATCACCTGTGAATCATACTCTCCTGAAATACAACACCACGCTGAATTGAAAGCACTTTACTTCTCTCCATATTTTAAAAAGAGTGATGAATAATTTAAGAGTACAGAGAAGGACCACAGAAAAAATTCACTAACCAGGGGCAAAGAACCCTATTTTACAATGAGGGATTTAAGGAATGCACTTATCACAATAAAACTGAAAAGAATTTTACTTACGGTCCTAAATATTTTCATGGCAGAAGGTTCCACTTGCTAATGCACTCTCCAGTCTGTCACGAAAGGGACTATGCAGAATTTAGGACTGAACCTTGAAGCCAGGCAAACTCAAAGTAGATATAGGATCTCCAACTCTTTTAAATGCAGAGTGATTCTCTATTGGAATGATTACTAAGGAAAGAGGTGACTTCCCCATCTCTTGATACGTTCAAACCAATGATGGATGTTTTTTTGGACAAGACATTTTCATGCATACAACTTAGATAAATGCTGAAATAATTAAGTGAGATTTGCTGTCTTTCTTTTATACAGCAGGTAAGATGATATTTAACAGTCCTCCATCCTCAAAATCTACAAATTTACAAACTGTGTCAAGGTCTAATAATTTTCTCCATCAAGTATGACAGCAGTTTCTCTCTCCATCTCAGTGACAATTTTAAATACAGACTTATCAAATTACTTTTCCTCTCTATGGCACATGAAATAAAATGACCATGGAAAACTTTGAGTAGGTAACACTGAACCTGAATCTATACAGTGCAAATCCAACCTTTTGATTAAGGCTTTTAGAAGGAGAATGTAAATGTGAAGAAATCTGGAATGAGAGAATTAGATGGGTATAGAGTGGTGCAAACAAGCCTCTTCATTTGCAGGACCTGTAATTAAATTCTTAAGAAATGAGACCACTTGCTATGTAAATCTCTATGCAGCATTTACACATCATTGCAATAGTGAACTATTTTTAAAAAACAAAGCACTTTAATAAACACCCTATGAAAATATTACTGGACATTTGTCTTCACTTTACGAAATCTAGTATCAGCCATTCCCATTTCAGTCCCTGGGCAAAACCAACTTCAGAATCAATCATTACACTCCATTTACCATACCAAGGCCACAACTGAACAGGTTATTGCCATACTACCAAACTAGCTCCCTCAAAATGAAAAAGTTTCGCAGAGGAGGTAAATCTTTTCTCAGATATGGTTTGAAATGACAGACATATGATTGGGAACACAAGGCCATTCTCAGGACTGAAGAAGAGAGTGCCTCAACTTGACAAAGACTTCAGTAGAATCAGCCATCCCTATGTTTACATGATTGCAACCTAGCAGGGGTTTCTTTCCTACTTCCCAAGCCTTACTTGAGAGCTGTACATATGTATGTGTATATATATATATATATATATATATTAACAGAGAGGAAAACAAATGGAGAGAGAATTTGTATGCGTCTAGACACAAAAGACACATACATAAAATCTCACAGTGGCTTATAAGGCTGTAGGAGTTATTTCAAATGTTTTCCCTGATAGCAAATAGCTACATTACTCTTGCATCTCTAAGTCCACTCCTAGCATTGAACTCAACATTTGGTTTTAATAGATTCCATCACTGCTTCTAGAAGTGCAACATACTTCTAAATACTCAAGCACTGTCCTGTTACAGTCAAATTACTGAAAAAAAAATAATTGTGTACATTGTGCAGTCTTTTGCCTAAATAAAACAACACCTGAAAAACTTCCTTCCATGAGCTTCTGATGATCTGGAGAACAAACATGTAATTTTATTTTGACCATTCCTGTCTACTTTACCTATCCTACCTCACTATTTAGCACACCACATGAGACAGATGAAGGTTTTCACATTAAATTTGGGCTGATCAATTTTGTTCTAGCCTCTTGATTCATTATGTGAGGTATTTATCCAACATCAGAATTAAGTGAAACTATCAAGAGTGGAATCTAGTTTTAAAGTAAAAAAGACATGATCTATGAAGATTGTCTCTTCTAGGGATATATCTGAATATATCCAGCCTTTAGTTCAAGCTCTAAATGACAAGAACAGAGTTCTTCAACTTTCTACCATCCCCAAATCTCCTTGTTACATCCTTTCTCTTTTCCTGTGGCACCATTGCTGGTTTTGCATCATCCAAGCATAATCTTCAGGTTCTTTTTATCAAGCTAGGCCTAAAATCTTGTAGATTCTTTCTAGATTAACACTGAAATACAGACTGTCCTATCAACTGATATGTAAATCTCCTGTCCAGGTTTTCATCAGCTTTTGCGTTGATTACTCAGTCTCTTCCCAGGCCTTGACAAAACCAATCTTTTTCTAGCAGGTGGTTTGTGCAACTTAACCCTCTATTTGCAGTGCTTCCATCTGCTTCTTCCCCTCCCGCCTCCAGTTTCCACTCCTCTTCCATGTCAAATTTCCATTGATCATCTTCATTTTCAAGGCTGGGCCAATTACACATTGTCAATTTGTATTCAGTATATCATTCAACCTCTTGACAAGAATGTATGACCGGCCAAAGAAACCAACATTTCACCAGTCAAATCTGCAAGTAAATACTCCTTTTCTCCGTCTCTCTCACAGCTCATCACAGTTGGGAGGATTTTCAGACCCAGCTACACGTACCTTTCGATTACCTTTACAATTACTATTTCTCCCTATGAATTTTCTCAATCCCTCTGTTAAAACTTTATTGCTATAATGTTTGTGAGAAGAAAAAAGCCAAAATGTTTATCACACAGAAGCCGCAGATGCATCAAGGTCCCTGCCCAGGATACTAATAATCACTGCTCTTCTTTTCAGCTTGTTAATTGTCATCCATCTTCTCTTCCCCTGTTTGATTGCTAGGTTTTTGGAATAGGAAGTATTTTTGCCCCACATTTGCACAGCAAGTAATACAAAAGAGTCTTCATCCAAGACAAGGATCCTTAGTACTATGGTAATAGAAGTTGAAAAGTAATATATAGTAAGAATAATTACAAGGCCAGAGATTTGCTGCATTGCATTATACGTACATACAAGCAGCAGATACTGTAGATTTCCTAACCACAGTTGCACTGGCATAAAATAAACCTTGCCCCGTGCCACTGCATCACATTTATACAACACTCCTTTAAGAGACTAGAAAACAAGGAAGAGTTTCTGATTACTTTGTAATTATTTTATATATGCAAGATAACTATACTTGAAACCTAATGACTCTGTTGCTCTTTATACTGTAATTTCTGCTACACTTTTTTAGTGATCACAGACATATGTCTCCTAACAAAATTAAGTATATACACATTTAAGTGACAGCACATATTCAGAATACATCATTTTACCTTGGTAAAGCAAAAAATATGACATCACTACATATGAACTTATAAAAATAGCAGAATAATCCCTGATAGAATCACATTAAAATAAAATTACATTACACTGTTTTAACATTTGAAATTATTATTAAAGAGTTTTGAGAATGAGCATTTAAAAATGTATTCTGCTACATAAGAAGTGATCTTATCAGGACCAAGTAAAATTTCTATTTTAGGTAAGTTGGATCCTGAATCCACAATGACAAGAAAGAGAAACCGGCCATAGTAATACAAAATAGGATTTCAAAGACACAAATAATGATTTAAGATCTCATGTACCCCCCTACAAAACCTATTTTCTCCACAAAGATTCATAAACAGCACACATACACAGAGACACAGCCACATGCAAACCCAATTTTAATGACAACACTCAGAAAAAAAATAGAGACTATCTGCATAAAATAAACTGGCACTTAAAAATAAAACAGACATGTTTCTAAGCAGAAGGTTTTCTGAAACAGATACAGCATCTTTAACAGTATATCACAGATCTACAAAATAAGAAGCTTATCTCAGTTATTAACTGAAGGTTTAATAGTTCCACTAGAGAGGTAACTCCTTCTTTTTCTAATACCTTCATATCATTAAGTGACTTCATTTCATATAAACGTGCTTACATTTTTCATGTATTGTACTCTGATTCAAAAAGTTAAAATACCAAATATCTAACACTGAAACACAACAAACCCCAGGAAACTAAAAACACTGAACACACCACTCAGAGACCCTGCCTTCCTCCCCCTCATATTAGATGTGGTTAGCATTTATGCACATATATTACTAATGTGTATTACAAATTAAGCAGAATAGAATAATCTTTTGCCTAGACTTACAGGACACTTTACATCTTCAATTAAATGAGCAGCAGAAATATTCACTTTGAGTTCTAAAATCCTTTTCACAAACAGAGAGGTTAATTGGTTGATCTTACAGTATGGATAAAATACAATGCTTAAATTAAAAGTGTATGCATATGTGTGTGTATATATACATCTGTACAAACACACACACAAAGATATATTTACCAAAAAGTATCTTTACACTTTTTGAAAAAGTTACTTAGAGTAACTGACACCTTTTTAAAATGAAGTTTAAATCCTGTTCAGGAAAAATACCTTTTAACTACTTGCATATTATTAACACTGTATTTTTAACTCTTACTCAAAAACAGCCAGATGCTTTTTTGGTAAATTTATTATTAATATCCCTGGTATGCAGATAAATGTTTAATAGGAAATTGATATACATTTCAAACGAACAAATAACTGTGTTATAAGCACTATATTTAAAAGTAAGTACAGCATAGTTACAGATACAATAAACTCTAAAAGGGTCAAATTCATAAGACACTGACTAATGTTACAAGTAGGTACTTAGAAACATACTGCATTTTCCCCAAATTCCATTATGGTAACAAACACAAAAAGATGCTGCTATCCAGTTCTGTTAAGTACATCTTTAGTTCCACCCATTACACAATATCAAGTAAGAAAACAGTTTTATCTGACCGGTGGCTCAATGGCGCAGCCTATGTGTGCAAAAGTATAACACAAGAAGTTTATAGTTTTATAAGCGAGTGCCAACCCTCTGGTTTTGTTGCAGTTAGATAAGCAAACATACCTACAATTTACAAAAGCGATGAGCTTCATAAACAAAAGAATATTTTAATACAATATGCATACTTACAAATCTAAACTAATGAAATTATCCACAACAAAAAAACCCCATGAAATTCAAGTGATTCTGTGCAGAATTAATAAATAAGCATTGCTTATTTTGATTTTTTTTTCTGTAAGACTAGATCTGAAACAATGATTTTCACTCATCCTTTGTTAAAAAGGTACTGCAGAATGTAAATACATACATAAATTATGAATTCACTTCACAACCTTTAATAGGGACATTTGGGTATTTGGACATTAATATTGCTTGTCTTGTTTTCTTTTCAGAAACAACATAACTACTTAGGTTTACACTTTCATTTTCAAAGTGATATATTCAGTGTAAAATATTTCACTACTTTGCTATAGGTAAAAAATAAAATCTTAGCTCATAGCACAAAACCCACGCAAATATAAGCGCCTACAAATACTCTCTTCTGATATGTGCATCTAACATGAATCAGCTCTCCCACTTTCCTACCCCAACCCTCACTCAGGTCAAAGCAACCAAATTCAGAAATTCCACTTAAATATGATCACAATCCAGTTACAGCACAGGATCTAAGAGTGGATTGTAAGAACCGGGGAGTTTTAAGAGAGAGAAGGACAGAAAGAGTCAGAAACTGACCAGATCCTGCCCCTAAAAAACTGCATAATAATTTTCAGACTAGGTAAAATACCAGTTAGTTCATTCAAAGTAGATGTCCCAAACCTGGCTATGATATGTCATGACCTGTATCACTCATTATAAGTGAGTTGAACAATCTTAGGGGGCCTTAACTGGTGAAACCTGCAGTTTGTTTAGTTTAAAAAACCACTCCCCTAGCTAGTATGCCAGATTTTTAACCAATATAAAAAGCATTTAAAAAAATAAATTAATAAGTCATTCTCTTCTCAACAGAATGTAAGCATACATCCATAGAAATGTAGTGGCAAATCTCTCAGGTAAAATCTTCCTAACAATTAGATGTTTGTATTTTGTTTTAGAGAAGAAAGTAATAATGGTCTTTATAAAGCCAAGTATACTGAAATAGTCTTTTTTTGTCATGCAGAGTTCACCGCTAATCCAGACATAGAACTGTTTTATATTTACACTCAATTCTTGTTTTCTATTATTCTAATAAAATGACCCTGCATATTTACTTAAGCTGTTTAAACAGGGAAGAAATGTAAAAAAACATAGCTTGTATCATGTTACAAACCCAAAATTTTCAGTAAGAAAATGAAGCACAGAAATAGATACTACATTCAGAAAAACCAGACAGTAAACTTGTTTCAGGGTATCATTTATTCATGTGTAAGTTAATTTCTAGAGGGTAAAACCTTGTTAATATGTTTATGGAGTCTGGTTTTTTTGTTGTTACTGTCTCTTATTGTTTATAAACATGCAAGTAATGTAAAAATTGTGGATTTAACTCAAGCTCAGGTAATGTCCCTTTGTTTTCCACCCAAAATGCAGGTTTATTTCCAAATAGGTGAAGTGATCTTATTTTTTTACATGCAAAAGAGATTCATATACTGATTTCACTTAATTTGCTAATGCTGTTCACTGTTGCCCATTAACAGCTTCTTTTGCCATTTTCACGTGTATTTTTGAAGAGCTTGTAGGGCTTGGAATGCATGGAAATTATATGCTACACACTTGGCACTAAATCGACCAAGCCAAAAAATACCAAGTGTTTGAAACTGCTGGCAGAGTGACGACCTGCATCCTATAGTAAACACATCTTGGTTTTCACAGCAATGACTTTGTGTACTTATTTAGCAGTGCTCTTCAGCACTGTTTCAAACAGACATTTGTGTTCAGCTATGGACGTGCTCACATCCTGAAAGGAGCTGTTTACTCACTAAAAGTTAAATTCCTAGTTCAACTGTTTCTTTGGCTGCTTTCTGTTTGCTCATTCTAGAATTAAACTGGTCACACATTTTTCATGTTTGATCTGTTGAAATAAAACTAAACAACTTTTAGAGACATGGTTTTATTGAAATGGATGTTTATTAGTTAGATCATACTGCTCAAGAGAAAATAATTCTCCTGCTGCTTATAAACATTTTGATCAGCTATATTCAAGTGAAAGAACAAGTCTAAGGGGGAGGGGGGAAAGAAAAGAAAGAAAATGGGAGGAGTAGAGACAGATACCATGTACAATTCTCATGTGACCTGTGATACTGCCTAATTAGGAAACTTAAACTTTCCACAAACCTTTCACTAGAAGCAGCAGTATTACTATCACATTTCAGTTCATGTTGGCTGATTTACCTCCATTTCCCTGAGCAGAGGAATAGAAAATGTAATGCAGAGGTTTTAAGAAATCCAATGGCACAATGTAAACAAGCACCACCAGTTTAGAAACTGAATGCAAATACAGCAAAGAGATTTTTCCAATAGATCTTTCTTCATTACGGTACAGGACACAAGAGAATGCTACTGAACTGCAACCTCAATTATACTGGCCAACAAATTACCTTTAACCATTAAATTAGAAAATGTTCTTCAGCAATATTCAGTTTAGCATTCTACACTGTCTCCAGGCTGAAGGTGGTCTGCATGTTGAACTTAGTACTGTGTGGGTTATAGTCTTTGTTTGCAGTCTTAACTGGGGATTGCACCTTAGCTACCGTAGTTCAAGCGTAAAAATACTTTGTCTGTAACACTATATACTGTTGCCAGCGACCCTCTAAATCCTTGAACCAACTGTGTCCTCTGGTGTCACAGAAGATAATGCCAATTTATTGCAATGTGTGGCTTTTTTAACTGATTAAAATTAAGCCGTAAACACGTGACAATGGAATTAGCACATTTAGAGAGTCTGTTTTCCCACATCCCATTTTGCGCTAGTGCGGCTGATCCCTGCAACTCTACGCGGGTGCAATTTTAATGACTTCGCTAGGTTTTGATGTTCTTATGAAAAAGCAGTGCTTGGTGTTTGTGGAGAAGGTAGATATGGAAGCTGAGTAGCTGTGATTGGGGACACTGTGACATCGTCTCTGTTTTTCGATAGGATCGGTGTCATTTTCCTCCCCACGATAAGACACCTCACTGACAGAGCCCGATTAGGGAAAATTTTATTATAAAATTCACTTCTATCGAACAAGGATGGAGTGATAAACAGTTCAGCCTCAGGGAAGAAACAGGAAAATTTTTTTCCTCTTTCTCTCCCCCTTTCTTGTTTTCCTTCTTTTTTTTTCCTTTTTAGAAAAATCCTCTCTCCTCTTCGGACTTTTCCTGAAAGTGATTGTGTTTAAGCTAATAAGAATTCCCAAATTGAAGAGATCAAAGACATCTGAATGCTGTTCTAAAAGCAGAAGAGTTGCATTACTTCACAATTCAAGAATATGATTTTAAGAAGTAAAAAGCGAGGACTTTCCTGAATTACATTTTCTGTTAAATTCAGTAAACCCAAGAGTCTTCTGAAAAGGAAGCTTAGGCAATCGCAACTTTACTTTCCAATATTCACTTATATTTCTTCTTGGCTAGAAAACTGGCAAGCTGCAGGGTAAACAGGGAAAATGGATGCTTGTGGCCCTCTAATGCTTGAAGATGGACTAACCTCCAAGGAAGTACATAAAACAAATATTGATTTTTTTTTTTTTTTAATACTAAAACATCTTTGCTTCTGTGTCTGAGTTCACAGAGTATATCTTTAACTTGGCCTTGAGCGTCATATATGTAATATACTTCCATACACTAATCAGCACATACATAGTCAGTAAATATTATCTCTAGAACATGGCCTGAGGAACTTTGTAAAAGGAGTATATGGAGTACATGTACACAGAGTAATTCATTCCAGTTCTCTTTGTCTTACTTTACCTCAACAAAACACATTCATTAGCTGATTATGAAATAATCAGTGATAAAAAGTCTTTTTTGTTATTAAAAAAGAAAAAAAAAAAGAAAGGAACACAATGGAAAAGAGTGTACTGATAAAGATATTTTCAAGCTTTCACATCTGATCTGTAACAATGCCATGAAGCAAATGGGTTTCTGGTTTTTTAACAATAAAACTTCCAAGGGAAAAAAACCAAAACAAACCATAACAAATAAAACCAACAAACCTAATTACTGCCAGTTTTTTATTTATGTCCAAAACGGAGCCACTGCATTGAAAACATTCCCTCAAGATGGTGGCCTCAAAGTTACAGACCCTCCTTAAATGACTTTTAAGCACTTTCAATAAGAATATTACAAAGCTGCTGTCAAAGAGAGCCTTAACAGGCAAGTCCTTCCGGCAATGTTCTAGATTTGCTTTTATTAAATAACAATGGGAGGTTGTTTACAAGCATATATAATTTTCATTAGGCACACTCATCCCGAAACACAGTACACATGTGAAGCAAACTTAAATAACTTCAGTAGCAGTTGTAGCCCTGAAATAAGAACTTGCCAAAAATCCATGCTTATTTGGCTAACGTATCTTTCTAGATACTGTACTTACTGTCATCTGTGGCCTTATACCAAAATGAATTTAAGTATGAACTGAAGGGTCTGCTGAAAGAAATACAGCTGTAAAACTACGTTAGACTCTGCCATCAAGACCGAGCTCAGCTCCTCCACTTACTGCTTGAATGAAAGAAGAGATAAAAACGTTAACACTCTCGGAACTGCCAAGACAAAAACATATGTTCCATCTATCTATATTTTCAAGTTGAGCAAACCCTATTTTTAATAACGTACAAATTAATTTGGAAGTCATGACCATACTATCCAGTCTTATGAAATACTACTTTACTATCAAATATCACCACCGTGGCTTTTGTACCGTTGATTCCGTTCCGTGCTGCACAGTTGACAAAACCAGTTAAAAAAAATGGTTTTCAAAGACAACTGCATTAGAAACAAATATCAGTCTGAAAAAATGACTAATGAAGGGAAAGGCAGATCAATAAAAGGGCAAGTTGGAACTCCAATACATTTCTTTTTAGCCTTCAAAATGAGATTTTAAACAATAAGTTAGTGATTTCATTATGGGAAGTAGCTGGAGGAAAAAGGTGTGTCGTTTGATTATTGTATTAGTAGTCTGCTGGATAGATTTTCTTCAATAACTTCTCAAAAAAACCAGTTGCTTCTGATTGACTATAACTGCACCATAAGAGCTGTCACAGTGTATTACATGGAAAAAAAATACCCAACAGATCAACAACCTCATCTAAACACAGAGGAATTCTGATTAACTACAATAAGGCTATCCTCTCCCACAATTTCTTCCCATGTAAATGTCTTTAAATCTGCTTGGAACTTTTTATCCTTTTTGGGGGGGGAGTAGCAAAAGACAACTCCTACTAGAGTAATGCAGACAGCTTATTGTTATGATATCTTCCTTGTGCTAAAGTTGGCTATTAACTTCCTCTCTGCATGCAGACTGAACTGGGAGCTGGCAAGAATGACGGGCAGGAAACAAAGGTGAGATTTGAAAAGAGCATCTTTCCTTTCTATGTAAATATACAGTGTTGCAGTTTGCAACATAAAACAGAGTCATATCTGAACTCCAGTACCCAAGTGAATAATTAAGATCTTCACACAAATACTAGATTTTTTTTTTCCCCTAGAATATCCTCAAATAGCAGCATTAACTAGAGGGGATACACTTGAAACCTCCCGGAAGGAGCAAGTAATTCCCTTTCTGTCCCCAAGACATGTAGCACGAGTTGCCTGTGTGGATTGGTGTAGTTACAAATGCATTTATCTAGAAGAAATAGTCAAACAATCTTTTCTAAGAGAAGTGCCTGATTGGTTACTGGAAAATTGATACAGTGGAGTGAAGAATAAGAGATAATCCAGTGTGGCAATGTAGTTCTGCAGCACTGTAGCTCCGGCCTTCATTGGGTGGTGAGTGTAGGGTGATGGAAAAAAAGGACAGGCTTCTGTTGTTTGCATTTGAAGTATGAGGGAGGCATGGGGTGAGCAAACTTCAGATGTGAAGAACAAAAGGCCAGTTTTCCTCTATACCATCTGTAACTATATGATGAAGCCTAAAGCCGAAACACTGCACTATTAGATTTTTACAGCTCCTGTTCTGTTTGTCAGGTTTCTCCTCAACAAAGCAGAGATACAAGTATCTGCATATATTTATTCAGTGCATGCATAGCTTCATTTTCAGAAAAGGTCACTTTATATGTTCTAACCTGACCTTAATTCATGCTGTAATTTCCCAGATTGTTACAATACATAATATTCGTTATTGGCATAATCAAACATTTCCCAAACAAGCTATATTAAACAAATATTTAAAATTACTTCTGCAAGGATTAAACACCCACAAATCTTTTCATTTTATATAAATGAATAATTTGGAGAGAAGAATAGTACCTTAGCTGGTTGTGGATCAGAGTATGCCAGTTACAGGAGCACTTAAGCGCCCATTGGCACAGCAAGACTCAAAGACCCGGTAGGTTTCAAAGAAACACTTTTTTTTTTTCCTCCTTCTAGAACTCTTTGCTTTCTAGTAAAGCTGCAACCACAATGTTCTCTCTCTTAATGCCACCATAAAAAATCAAAACACTTTAAAACAAATTGATGTCCTCTTTAATATAGTCATCACATCATCACAGTACCCTTGCACCCTGCTTGGTGACAACCAGGGGGATGCATACCACACATCTCTCTCACTTGCTCTCTCTCTCTCTTTAAAGCATTGAAGTGGGCAACAAAGAAGGAGAGAAAGACTGGGAGAGACACTCAATTGAGATATTGGCACCTTTGATTGACAAGATCTAATCAGCTTATCTCCACACTAATAAAGTTGATGGCCTGTGGAGCTGGTATATGTCCAGCTTCAAGTGAACTTTCAGGAGCCAAAGCCTCAAGGGCCAGGACTAAGCCTGAGCCTATCTAAACTGATTTAAATCAATTCCTAATGGGCTATTTCAATTTGATCAATTTGAAAGTATGGAAACCTGTAACCACTTGACTCAATTGTCTTGACTCCTGCTGGCATCACTGGAGAGTTGGTTAGACCCACAGTTTATCTACAATGAAACAATGAAGTACAACTGATATACTTCTAAAATTATTTGACCTTCCTTAAGGTACTATTCAGTTTATTTCAAACTGGGGGTTTTAAAGAGCTATGTCTCTTGTACATGCACTAAGTAAAACATTTTCAAGTATGCTATTCCAAAACAAGTAGAGAAAACTACACGCAAAATTCCCTATGCCAGAAATAGACACTGAACTGCTTTGCAGCTCTTGAACAGTTTGATTTGTTTTTCTAAATTAACAAAGTCCTTTATGTGTTTTGAGGTGCTCCCTGTCCCACCTTTGGTGGGATGACAGAATGGAATGCTATGACAGGAAAGATCTGACAATTCAGATAGATTTCATTCATTAGGAGCAGAATTAAACAATTCAATTCTGAAGTTCCTGAAATTAATTTTGCAAAGCTCAGTGCACTTTAAACTCCTGAATAATTTGTCAAGGAAACGTATGTGGCTCTATGGACTACATTCTACTGTGAAAAAGGCTTGCTTCTTCTCTCAGGGTAAACCATTGCTTTTAAGAATAAAACAAAAAAATAAAATTGTAGCATAAAAATGAATCTAAATAAAATAATTTATGGAATAAGAACTGTTATTCATATAACAAAGTAATATTTTAAGAAAACATGGTCATATTATAAACAGAGAATCATCTTAAGAGGCAGAACCATATGCTTATATGTACCTGACAGACTTGCCAAAGCACAAGGTCTGAAACCAGGTATCAGTAACGCATTTTTCAGTCAATAGCACACATGAACACCTAGGAATGTCTTCTGTTTAATAGAGGTAATTCAGCCACTTTCAAAAGGAAGAATTTTTTGGTACTAATGCTAGATTACAAAAAACCCTGAGCAATATTTTCATTCAGATTGTGGTTTTCAAGCTGTAATTGCTTTATACAAAATCCACTCTAGTGTTATCACTCAATATCATCTTCACTGCTGTACATCTGAAGATAATTTTGCAATAAAACTTAATTGATAGAGCTTATTTTTCACTAATCTCCTAATATAGAATAATGAAAAAGTACTAACAGAATGTATTATAAGCTATGACCCTCACAGTGCAGCATATTTCTAGTTTATCAAACTAAAATAGATCCATTTTATGACATCAAATATTTTATATACTTTAATAACGTAGATAGTTTTTCCCAAAATAGGAAGTAAATGGAAAATTCCCTTAATAAAGCCAAATGTGAAGAGTAAAAGTAAATCACAAAGAGGCTAAGCAGAACATCTCATCTCCTAACATCTCCTAAGCTTGTGCCCCACTGACCATTAGTGCAAAATCTCAAAACGTTTCAATTATGGAAATCGGTAACTCTGCTGTCAGCGACATCTATTAAGAAGTTAAATTCAGTGATTTTATAGTTATAAACACAACTCCTTCTGACGTACAACATAAGCAGGATTCTGAACAAGACTTTACAAAAATTAAAACATTGTGGATTATTTCCTTCTCTTCTGGGTGAGTTAGACCTAGAATCACTCCTAAGAGCTTCTCATCAGTTAACAGTTCTAGTGATTACGGAGGATATCGAAAGGGATCATAAAGTATTAGATGTCAGTGGCAGAGGACTGGGAGTTTGAATTCATAAGGCTTTTTCTTGAACTCCAATACACTTTAAAGACAATGCTTCCAGTGCAGAGATTTCACCGGATGCCAGACAGCCATTAAGGCACCATAAGAATTGTCAGCAGCACCACCTCCTATAATCCTGAGACCTGGTCATGTTGAGATTCAGTCACTGTGGCACAGTACTCCTGAGCAGACTAGACAACCTCCAGGTTGAAAAATAAGTGGTCTGAAGAGCCAAGGAGCCACACTGGGCTCATAATCAAGAATCTGTCTGCTTGCCTCAGACTTTATCCTCAGTTCTACTACTACAATTCTGATAGACAACGGACAGTTTGGCACTTTGGATACGTGGGTGCTGCTCCGTAATCTGTGTGGGCTGAAAAGAGAGAATCCTAAATTGTAAAACTGACGTTATCTCTCTACACTTGCAGTGTGACCATGTACTTTCCATCCTCCCCAAATCTGACAATGTTCCCCCATCACTTCTGTTTTCAGTCTCTTGCAGAAGGATCCAAACTCCTTGGTTATTCAAAAATTACTCAAAACATCAGAGAGAATCAGGGACATTATTTCTACTATTTTGGATGTCAATATAGCCTTATACATACGGCCCTTTCCTCACCATTCAGGACTTCTTCTGTAAGACAGAAAAGATACTGCACCATCATCACAAATGTCTTTGCAGATCTGCACCAGCCTCATTTATCTAAACCTCAGAGATTAATCTAGATGGTGCTTCCTTTTTTTTTTTTGTTGCTGTTCGTTTGCTTGTTTGTTTTAAATTGAGCCTCATTATGGTTTAGTCTGCCTATCTACAGAACGAGTATAATATCATTGAGGTTGTCTCTCAAGAGGATAACATGGATGCACAAATGAAGTTCTGGGAACTCAGGATATTAAAGGGCAAAACCATATAGCCATCAAAAAAGCAAAAAACCTGCAGCCACTTCAGTTACTGTAAAAATTAAACTATTGCTTATTTTTGCATTTGAATACCTCTCATACTGTCATTTCATGAAGGAAAAGTTTTCTAAACATAGCAATCAGTTTGCCAAGATCACTGCAGAGGTATCAGACAGAATTAATAACTGTAAAAGGCTGACAGACTTGTGCTTTGTCTTCTGTGAATGAAAACACTACTCTCCAGACCAGATAAAAATCAGCCTCTGCCTTTTTTGGCAGTCAGATCATAACAAGGCCAAAGTAATATTAAATCATTTATGAGGTTTTTAAGTTTAAATATCAAAGTGATATATATGCAGAAGAATTGTTATGACATTTGAATTTCAGGAATAGGCATTTTTTAGGCATTTCAAACTATGTAAAACCTGACATTTCAGTGTTTATACACAAAACCTTCTATGATAAAAAAACAACACCTCTCTACCAATATTTTGTCATTTAAAACTTTTTTCTTTGTTATATAGTGACATAGTTATATTTCAGCCTGCTGCAGAGCAGATTCTTGCCTAGAAACCTGTCATCCTTACGCAAATAGGAAAAATCTACCGTATATTAATTACAATATTTATAGTGATCACTTTCAGACTCCTCGTTTCCAGTAGTCAGTCTTTCATCCCCCTTATTATTCAAGTAGAAATATTCTTTTGGCAGCTAAAATACAGTACTCTTACGCTATGTTTTGATGAAGTGCACCAGAGAAAATGAAATGAAATGTACTGGACTACCAAAAAAAGGAAAACAACACAGGTGATATACAACTGTTCAGGGTATTATTTTCATGAGATAGGGGAAATAACATGTACTGCTCATCAATTATTCCATAATGTATAATGCCTGTCTACCCAACCTTCTAACAGTCAGGACTGAAATGTTTTGACATGATGATCTCTAGGTGGAAAAACTGAAGGCGTTAAAATATAGATATAAATAGGTGATAATGAAGAACAAAATGTGTACCATTTTCTTGCAGTCATAGTTTGCAAATTAACAAGCTGCTATTGATTTTTCTTTGAGGTCAATAACAGCATTTATTGATCTAAGAAGTTAATACTTGCTGAGGTCAATATTATATCTCAGGGGTCAACAAATCTGGATACTGACTTCTATTTCCTGTCCATATATAAATATTACATAGGCAAAATGGGCAAATTTAATCTTTAGAGATAAGAAAGCACAGTATTTGACATGATACAAAACCCCCAAAACATTAAAAGTTAAGAATAGAGTCTACTTAGATCATTTTCAAATAGTTTTCAAACACTCAAAACCTTATATTAATCTAGAAGTACTGGCTTCAGGAACTGTATCTTCAGTTCTGAACTTAATGTCTCCCAAGTACAGAATCATCATTCATGGTGTTATTTCCCAACACCAAAACTGAATCCATTTTAGAGGCTATGCAATTATCACATGGACATTAACATATTTCAGCAAATTAAAAGAAAGGGTATAAGAAAAGAAGCAGCCAAATAACAGTTGTGGACTTTCTGATTTTTCTTATGCCTCATTCTTTACAATGTGATCTCCAGCAAAATCAAGAGAAAATTTCCTACTGCCTCCAATGAACTCTGGATCAGGCCCTTGTAAAACCACACAGTTTTCTTCCGATTTGTAGCTTGTTACTAAAGCATTCACACCTCTGAAGGAAAATCAGAAGTGAGCAATTAGTCTCTTGATAATTTATACAGACAAATATCAATGAAGCTCCAGTGCGCACTTGGAAAAAGGGAACAAATTTCAGGAAATGCCAACGCCATACATGTATTTTTGTAGCTAGATACTCCACTATAACAAGTGGTCAATAACATAACATCTCAAAATATGGAACTTACATAATAAATTTCTAAGGAATTATTTTTGCGTGAAGAGATAGCAACAGTCTTACAGTCTAAACTGTGAGCATTACTGGCAAGCACTTAAAATGGCTAACAAGGGTACAACAAAACCTTAATAATATTCAGCACATTTGCAGAACTTTACAGTCTTTTTACTTTTTATCATTATGAAAGCAGAAAATGTCACTTTATGCATGAAGAAGCTGTATCAGAAAGACTAACAGTCCACAAATTGTATTGAACTAAACCTGTTAATAATCAGGTAATAGTGAAAACACAGGTCATCTGTTTTTGGCACCTGGACCTTTCTTCCAGTCCTTGAGCAAGCAAAGATTCAACACAACAGGGGAGAGAATATAAAGTTATTTCCAACGTTACTTCAGTATTTCACCTGCCTGTATCAAAATTTTGTTTCAAATTTCATAAATTTATGAAATAAATATAAAAATATTAATTTGCTACCAAAACACAGTAATTCCCAGATAAAATATATATAATGGTGCAAGGGTGTTATGCAGATCATTACAGATGAATAAAAGGTCTTGTTTGTTATAGTCTAAGTTTTTAAAATGTTTTATGAAATATACTTATACAAATAACTATATATCTAAGAGGAAAATTAAGTAAAATCGTAAGCACTGCTCCTTACAATCACACAGAAATACACATTTGATTTAATTTAGAAGTAAAAAATAGCAATTATGTAACTGCCCTCAATCTTATTTTGAACCACTAGTTTAAATTATTTTCTTAGTGAAACATTCACTGTGCTTGCATAGCCATTAACTATGCAATTACTACCAAAGGAAAACCTTTCAAACACAGTTTTGTCCTTTCTGGCTAGTCACAACAATATGCTATACCTCCATGTATTTATTTAAGGGCTGCATACCTTCTAGAATATTCTTATTTCTTACGTGACTTTTTTTTTTTTAATTTTGAATTTGAAGTAACTTTCTTGAAAAAGGAAGTTAACATTATTTCATTGTTTTAATAGCTAAACAAAATGACTCAAAAATTTCATAAATATGGGGAAAACAGTAAAGTTTAGCCAAGTATATTTTATGTTTACACATGCTGAATTTATGTTCCAAACTTAGTGTCATTTCTATTTCTGTGGGGCAGATATTTAGAAGTTACTTCAGGAAATGGTAAAACAGGTCTATAATCAAGTATTGCTTTCTTCTATCTGATTTCAGTACCTTATTTCCTTAATTAATTCAGAAAGACAATAAATCCTAACTGCAGCTCCATAACTTACTATATTTGATCCTGAATATTTTTTCACTGAAGTTTCATCCTATCCCATTTTTACATGAACTTAAGACAGCAGAGCAGACTTACTCATTTTATAACCACTAATCTACTTCTCAACATACCATGAAACAGTCCAAGGAAGTAACATTTTTTTAATGCATCTGCTGAATTATTTAGAATCTAAAATAATTAAGACAATAACTTTTCATACAATAAACTGGAATGATAAAATAATTAGGGACAGAATTATCATTTACTCTATTATAAATACTTATGGTAAATACTTAATCTAGTACGTGACATATTTATAAAGTTTATGCTGATGTTAGAGTTTTTGTTGTGTAGAATATTTTATGGTGTATGTAAAAACCCCTCCACTTGACTGATTAACATTTGAGCAAGACTCTGACTCACCATTTTAAACTATTTTAAGAAAATATCATCATCTCTAGACTGTATTTAAAATACATACCATAAAATTGAAAGCAGTTAATTTTTACATATGAAAACAATGAAAAAAAGAAAATAATGTGGTATCTTCATTTTATTCTTAATGCTTTTTTACTTGATATTTCACCAATGAAGAATACAGCACTAAAATAGAAAAAGCACTAACATAAGGAGTAAAGGAAATATAATTAATCATTTTCACAAAATTTCTCAAGATGGCATTCCAGACAACTATTGGAGCAGTCAAGTGCCATGACATTCAACACATGGAAATCTTACAATACTCAATTATAAAAATCAGATTAATACTTTCAAGGCATATGTAATAAAAACACAGAATTATTGCATCTATGTGAATAATGAAAAAAGAAAAGACTGAACAATCCTCTTCATCTAACTGTTTTGCAGGTTGAGTGTCTAGATCCTGCAAAAGAGCTACACAGGAATCAAATCCCCAAATACACGAACATTCAAAAAGCTTCACATTTATAAAGTCACAGAGGCCACAAGTATGGAAAAGTTTATGATAGTAGAGACCAGCCAAGCAGATGTAAGAGATTACCTTTACACCAATGTTTATCTTCGCAAGATACATAATGTAAATTATATGATTTATTTCACAGAAATGCAAACCACAACAATTAGCTACTCATGCTACCTAGATTCAGACATCATTAATTCTGAACTTGACCTCACTCACAGACACAAGTTCTTATCTTGCAAACCCTTTTGGAAATGTACTAAGCAAAATAAGACCACCTCTCTGTTCCAGCATGCATATGAATGATAAATGAGATAAACTTCACTGTTCAAAGCAGGACAGTGCAAATAAAATCCAACTGAAAACCAACAAAGTTTTGATTTAAAAATAGAGACTTGTAAGGCCAGTATTACTTGCAAAAATCAGAGGTGATGTCCTCATCTGGCAAACATTACACAAGCAGCCATTTCAACTGCAACTGGACCAAGTTAATATAATATTCAATACTTATAGAACTTGCACAGGCAACAGTTTGATAATTTGTTGGATTACAAATGGCAGTAGTTACAGCAGAAAATATACTCTATAAGCAGGGTAGTAAAATCATTAGCACAAAGCTATATGGTATGGCTTAGATAAACTGCTCTTCAATCGTTCCATACTGGGGTGAAAACAATGTTTGTCAATCCTTTGCTTCTATGCCTCACTTTAGGATAAAAGCTTGGGCTTTTCCCTCCCTGTACTTCTACCAAAAAAAAAACAAACAAAAAAAAACCCAACCAAAAAAGGTATTTGTGTAACTATAACTCTTCAGTCCTAAATTGTAAAAGGGCAAAATACGGCACTTGAAAGAGGATCGACCATGAAAACCCTTTTGATACTGACTTTACCTAGAAAAGCACGTTCAATACAGATAAATTTTTTCATGTTAAACTTTGTTCTTTAGTGCAATTGGGGGAAAATGCTCTTAGCCTGACAGGAAGTAGAGGCAGAAGGCTTCAAACAAGAAATATGAAAAAAAACCAACCTAGGGTGAATTTTATTTTGTCAAGTCTAAGCTCATAAACTTTTCTTCTTCATGTAAGTTGTAATACAAAGAGTCTTTGCCCAACAAGACCACATGCTGTACAAATTCAGCTGTACCCCCGTAGTGAAAAATCTGTTAAAACCTATGGAAAATCATGTCACTTACTTAGGCACACAAAATACCACCTCACCAAAGTCTGCTTTTTAAATTAATATACAGCTTATGTTCAATGGATAATGAAATAACCAAATGAAGTAATTAAATTAACAGGGTATTAATATATTTGAAGGTCAGAAAGTGGACTTGGAATTCTATTCAGCTGTGCTCTTTTAAAGGTTGTAACCCATTGACTGTCATTGCCAAGCCAGTAACACTTGAAATCAATTTATGGTGAAACTTGGTGAAAGTTCAAATGAAATGGCTGTGGCATAGGATAGGAAGAAGAGAAGAAATCATGAAGAGAAGGGAAGGGTGCCGAAGGACAATATATTAGGATCTGAACTCTGCTTATTAAAGGCTAACCAGCAGTTCCCAACCAGCTACTCTTTTTGGACAAGTTCTCTACAACTCATTTTTCTCAGGTAGAATATGAAACCTGATCAAGAGAGCTTCTCAGGCCAATACAAGTTGAATGTTTCCTTGCTATAGGCATGAGCTCACATTTTTTTCCACCTGTTGCAATGGGTTGACTGGACAACCTACATTCGATAAAATTCTGACATCTCCCAGAGACACCTAAGCACGGTGTCTGAGAGCACTGTGCAAATGAGGAAAGAATATATAGAAAGAGGAAAGACAAACTGGTGGGTTCTCCCATTATACCTTTGCCAAATCAAGGCATTTTGAAGAGTTTACTCAGAGTGATAGAAATAACAGCTACTATTAATTTTTTTTATTTTTTTTTTATCCTTCTTTCTTTTATTTGACTTACCTGCTCAGAACTGGACAACAAACTCCGAAATATTATCACAGGGGGAAACTTCCCAGAGGCTAAATAACTTCAAAATTCAAAGGAGGTAGAGTAACTTCAGACCAAAAATATAACCACATACCTGGACTTGAAATCTTCACATTTTTATTAGGACAACACATCTTCAAAAACTTTGCTATGGCCTTAGGAATAAGCTACAATGAATTTCTTCATCAGTAAACACCATCTTATACCAGTAAATGTATTAGAGATAGAGGGTCAGCACCAAAGGAGATTATGCTGAAAGGCTGTTTTCAGTGATTCATTAAGAGGTTATTTCCTGTAGAACAGTCTACACCATAGATGTGGTACAGTACAGTGCTTGTGGAAGAAATTTTTAAAAGTTATCTTCTGAATTCAGTTAATAATAATTCAGGTATTAATAATATTCACAGGTATTCTATGACAAGTGCAAGGTATTTGTGAAAATAGATACAAATTTCAGCTGGCATGATTATTTTGTCTGGAATGCACATGGAAGTACTTAAGCATAAAGTTTCTGATATCTGAAACAAACTATTTCCATCATTCTAATATGGAATAAAAATCCACAATCTGAAAACTACATTTCTATTATATACAATGAAGTCTCTTTAAGAAGCTATTGCAAAGTTTTGCTCATCCAAAAATCATTCTTAAACAAACTTACTTGTACTAGATGCCAGTTCTTAACATGACTGAAGTTGAGTTGTCCCATGATATGTGGCACAGCAATGAATTCCTGCACATTAGTGAACATTAAAACAACCTGGAACTTCTCCCAGAACAGGGGAAAAAATAGCCCAACTTGAATCACTATTTTTCCTAATATACCTTTGCAAATCTATACTCCTGAACAGATTTTATATTCCTTATTTTCCGCATTAATGGTATAATCCCAAACCTACTGAGGTGCAAGATAAGCATTCATTTTATTTGAATCCCTGTTGAAAGGTGCTGAGTACCCAAAAGATAAGCTTGTAACAGAAATGGTCTTACAATACTGCACAGACTGTGGAAAACTCTGTAAATTAAGTTTCTCATCTCTTCAAAAAAAGTAGTTAGAAAAGTATATTCTTTGGTACTCTGAAGCAGTTAGAGGACAATACTTAAATAATGCAAATTCACCATTTCCTTTTTGGTAAGCACATTTGTAAATATAAGAATATACTAAAAAAAGAAAATCTGTATACTGCATTTAAGACAACACACACAAATGCACAGGGCCACTGAAAAGAGGGAACGGACTTGGAACACTACCAGACAAGTTTAGGTGGGTTACTGGGTAAGCTTTTCATGACCACAAGCATGCAAGGGCCATACTGCTGCTGAACTGAATCTTCAAGAGAAAACACAGAACTAAGGAAAACGGGGATGGTGCCAGAATTTGAATTAGTATGTACAGGAGT
Organism: Actenoides lindsayi; assembly: GCA_025331215.1. Taxonomy (NCBI): domain Eukaryota; kingdom Metazoa; phylum Chordata; class Aves; order Coraciiformes; family Alcedinidae; genus Actenoides; species Actenoides lindsayi. The sequence goes on along the minus strand of WTSP01003781.1, from coordinate 7,504 downwards.
ATCTGGATAGAGACAAAGTATTCAAGAGAAATCTGGAGCTAAAATTAGGAAGGTCAGAGCTGGGAAGGCTGGTGAGAGGGAGGGAAGGATGATGGGAGGGCCAGGAGGAAGGAGGTGGCAGTTATGAAGCCAGAGGGAGCAGCTCGGTGATTGGAGAAGCAAGGAACTAGCAAACAATATGCAAACTGACGGTGTAAAAAGCACTTTGCTGGTATCAACAACTGCACTCTAAAACACTGAGGAATGGAAACTGAGTAGTTTGCTCGCTCCATGCCCTCTCAGTGCTGCCTCTGACTCTTTGTTACAGGGCAGCAGCAGCACTATCTGAACATATTTTCCCCTCCACGACCGTGCAGCTGGGATACTCCTGAGGCCTGACATCGTCAGAAACAAAAATCTCTCCCTATTTCTTCCTCCTCCCCACTTTAAAGCCTGGACTATGAAGAAGGGCAGAGGGCTTAGAGATGTAGGAATGCAATATGCCACTTCAAAATGAATTTCTGAAACAATAAACAAATTTTAATAGAAATCAGCCAGCAGAGAAAAAAAATTATATATGATACATGAAATACTGTTGCTAGCAGAAGAAACAGGGATCACGAAAAAGCTCTCTGATGGTGACTGGAAACTGCATAAAAACTCGTTTCACTGCAGAAACTTTGGATTAAGATTTCAGTAGAAAGATGTTCTGGCATATCAAAGAAACACCTGAGGAGGAGATATTGGTATATGCTCCAGAACTCAGAAGCCCTCTTTCTCTAATGAAAGGTTTTACATACAGTATTCACATATACATGTATAAATAATTCATTAGAGATAAAACAGGTGGATATTAAGTGTAAATATCTGGGACAGGAATAGATTTTTTTTTATTAAAAGCAAGGGGCACTAGAAGCAAGGTTCTGGTTTTCAAAACTTGGTTTCTATTTTCCTATTCTTAGTTACTCGACGCTCAAATGTAATTGGAATACAGGGATGTGAAGGTCCAAGTGATATTAACTAATGCAAGAAAATTAATTATACAAAATTAGAACACAGAAGAAGCAACACCCTTTCCACTAGTCTGGTGTAGCCGCACATGTAGCATTAGGCTTTCTTATTTTATTTAAGTAACGTTGGACATTAGAGCCATTTAAATTCTTTCTAAGCTAAACAAGCACTTTTTACTTCGATCATAGCAACACTTAATATATTGGCTACCAGAAAAGCCAATCTCCAGCTCTTGCAACTGTAATGGAATGGAATCACAACTACCCCATGAAATATGAGGGGAGATTGTCCTTCAGGGCAGGTGAGTGTGGTTCAGGTTGTTCCATCAGTAAAGGAGCTGGGAATTTAAATCTGTGGCATGCTGCTGTGGACAATGTGCTCATACCTCAAATTCCATTACTCATACATGGCAAGACATCTACTGGAGCTGTTTCAAAATAGTTCCCTGTTCATGCTAAAGTCGTTGAAGACTCCTGCTTTTAGAAGCTGTCTATAAGCATTTCTTAACACACTTTCACTGATCTGTTCACTATACTTTCACTCAGTTGTGCATCCAGATAAGACAATAATCACTATTATTTATAAAGAAGAAAACACATCTCTTTGTCTAATGAGATTCTCATTTGCTTTCCACCTAGAAGACAGTCAATATTTTGAGGTGGGTTTGACCATCTGCCTGTCAGCTAGGCTACCACTACATTACATTATATATTTATGGCTCAGTCCAGAAAGGGAGGTTTGACTGTAGTCCATTACAATAGGTGAAAGCCGCTGAAATTTGCTGGAACCCCTTAGTACCAAGAATAATTCATGTCACACAAGGGTGGGAAATAAGAAGTTGTGTCTCTTGCTCAGAGATATTTCTCCATTAGCGGTTTCAGAATTATATATTCCTGGGATTCACAAAAGTAAAGAGGATTGGAAAAAACATTTTAAGCAACTTAAAGTTGAGATGCAAAAGGATATTCTGTAAATAGAACAAGAGAGTGTTTCTTCCTTTGATTTCTTTTCTTTAAACCACCATGTTTATGTATTACAAAAGGGACATAAAAACAAACCAAGACAAAACTCTTAAGATTCAGTGCCAAGATCTAGATCTATTGCCCACAGACTACAAACTACTCAAGTAGCAGAGATACTTGAGAGATATTCAGAGCCACAGCATAATATCCAATAATCATCACTCACAGAGGCAATCTCAACACTTGTTCTCAATTCACATGTACCAAAAGCTATAGAAATACATAAGGTTCATGAATGAAAAAAAATAAATAAAAACCCACCTGCAATATAGTTTTGCCATGAAAGCCTGGACAGCATTCAATGGCTGGATCTCTGTCTTACATGATCACGAAACAAGGTAAAGTCTGTATTATAAACATCAGGATTTTTTTTTTTTCCCTAGAAAGTATCTGGCAGTTAAGAACAACTTACCAAAAGCAGTTCAATTGCAGATTACAATGGTTCTCCTCGACAGTGTTTTACATTTGCATGCCAATTTTATCTCTGAAGATGAACGAAGCCTTTTAAACTACTCCTCATTCAGAATACTCCTGTCTGAGTAAACATATCTAAGACTCAATAAAGAAGGGGATACCTTTCTATGCTACACTCTGCAGGCAAAATAAGGAAATTCTAGAATTCAATTTGATGCTGTGGAAATCCAAGTATAGAGAATGGAATTAGAGAATCTCCCCCTCCAAAACAGGAAAAAAATTCTGATTAACCAGGATCAACTCAACAGACTCTCCTTTCAACTGAAACCAGCAATTTCAAATGCCTTTGAAAAATACTTCTCATATTCTGAGGCTACATGGTCAGACTAAATAACCTGAAATTAACAATACTGAGCTCTCTAGTGTCAAAACGAGTGGTATTGGAAATGCCTGCTAACCAGGCTCTAAACTTGTTTCTCTGCTCCTTACCAGCAAAGCAGATGATAACATAAACCCAAAAATGAGAAATATTTCTTAAAACAGTATTTGACTAAAAAAGAAGATGAATGTACTTTGCAGTGTTATGAGCCATTATTAAAACTTTCCCTACTTGGTGCAAACAACAGCTGTACAAGATTTGAACAGCCAGTGGTTTCCCTGTATGTCCTGAGAGATCCCCCTAATTTATGCTTTTGCCATATAACTCAGGCAATTAAAAAGCAAATGCTCTGATGAACTTACTGGTTTATCAAATCAGCTGTTCAAATGCTCGCTAAATTTCCAACATATCCCTATGAATGTATAGAATAACATTCTACTCTTTCACAGTAGGCCTTGAGTGCTATGGAACATGTTACCAGATACTAAAAGCTTTGCTTAGTCCTTCAGGAGGTTTCTGTATAGATTTAAGCACCCTCAGTATCAACAAATGATAGCCAACAAACTATGAAAGCCCGACAGTCAGTGTTAGATTGTGTCTTAGAGATGGTGACATAAGTGGCATCCTGTTCAGACACCACTGAAGCCCATGAATCAATGGCACTGCTCAAAGAAAGAAGTCAGACCTTCCAACAGATCTCAGCTTGTACGAACAACTGTACATAAGATGAAAGGGCTTATCAATTTAGAGATGCAAACAGGAAAAAGGCTTCCAATTTATCATGGTAAGTTTCAGGAATGGTAATGTGAAATTGCATTAAATTAGTTATGTGATGTCAGATTAATCCTTAGATGATCACAGGGGCAGGTTAAAATAGTATATGTATTTTTGCTGATTAAGGTAACATGAAAGACACAAATGTCACTTATTCTAGAGGTGAAAATCATCCAGTTTCATTACAATAAGCAACACACATGTACATAATTGTGAGAAGACACCACATAAATAGAATATATAACTTTAGGGTTGTCACCTCCAGCTCCTCTTCCTCCCAGAATCACAGAATGAGTGAGCTGGAAAGAGAGCTCTTGAGATCATCTCACCTAGAGCCAGGATCGTGCCCACCTGATTTTCAGTATCTTCACAGATAGAGACTCTACAATCGCTTTGGGCTACCTATTTCAGTGCTTGAGCATTCCCACAGTACAAAATCCTTCTCTTGTGTTCTGATGGAAATTCACAGGTTTTAATTTGTGCCTACTGCCTCTGGTCCTGTCACTAGGCATCACTGCAAAGAGTCTGGCTCCCTCTTCTTTGTTTCAACACATCAACTATTTATACACATTGATAAGCTCCTCCTGAGCCTTCTCTTCTCCAGGTTGAACAGTGTCAGCTTTCTCAGCATCTCCTCATATGAAAGATACTCCAGTCCCTTAATTCTGCTCAGGGCCCTCTGCTGCACTCACTCCAGTAAGTCAATGTCTTGTACTGGAGAGTTCAGTCCTAGAAACAGCACTCCAGATGTGGCCTCACCAGTGCTGTGTAAAGATGATCTTTTACGCAACAAAAGTAATCATCAACACAAGACAAGGTCTGAGGAGTCAACTCAATGATGAATTGAAACTCCAAAATGGAACTTCAACACAGAATGATCACACAGTAACTCCAGAAGTAAGTTCTTTAACTGCACTGAATTGATCTAAATGCACTCATACCTACAATCATCATATTCCATGTCAGGAACTAAATATAATTAACCAGTTTAAAAAAAAAAATCTTCTGTAAAAATCTACATTACAATTAAGTTAATATTTCCAAAGTCATTGAGTGGCTATGAAACTCAAGGCAGTTTCACCTGGTTTTGGTAATGAAAGACAGCCTTTCCATATAAATACACATTTGCATTCCAACTATATTTCTCAGAGATCACCATGGAGATATGCAATGGCAGTTAACATGATCATCATCTCTATAAAACAAATTCCACATGGAGTAAAGAAGGATATAAGATACCTCTCCCCAAAAGGATCAATCTAAAATTTTATATACTGATCCTTATGAAATATCCAGGCTCAACTAAAGTAGACTAAGAACCCTTTTTGACTAGTTTAAAATAGTCATTCAAAAACAAGTTATGATCATTGATAGAACAGACCTGCAAATTTGTAGAAAAGCAAACTTAATTGCTGTCATATGTCC
>WTSP01003780.1:0-24044 GCA_025331215.1 Actenoides lindsayi | reverse complement strand
AGTTTCCTTTTCTAATCGCTAAGTCTCTCTCCCTTATTCCCTTTCTCTTCCCCTTTGGGGAGGGAGGGGGGTTAACAAAGAGCATCTGTTATCGGTCTAAGGGGCTGCCTTGACCCTAAACCTTGACACCATCTATGAATCCAGTGATGCTGTGAACATGGATGGCTTTTACCCCTAGGTATGTATGATCACCCCCTAGGCTGTATGATCAACATGGACATTTTATGTTTCTTCAGAACCTGCTCTGGTTTAGTTTTGTTGGGCCCACAGCTTGACAGATACCAAATAAATGAAGGAAATATGTGCTTTGTGTTCAGCTGTACACTCAGTACTTAAAAACACTTAACAATTTGTTTAATTCATTTATTTTGTTTCCATTCTTGAATGGAGAAAATGTCCAAATATCTTTTTTAAGAATGATATATTTTTACCTGCATCACCACAGCCCCATTTGCCCCTGAGGGATACGATGCACTCATAGCTTTGGGGCTGCAGGCAGTTACTGTGTTGTGATTCTAGGTTGCTAAACAGCCTGTGTTTGAGGATGTAAAGAATCCTCACTGTACCTGTCATGGAGCAATCTTGCCCAGCATTCGAAATATTTTCTCAAATTGAAAAAATTCTTAGTGTTTTCCCACTGAGGCTCTAAGTCAGTCATATATTTTATTTATTTTATTACAAGGCATGTAAGTAAAAACTTGCGTATCTGAAAAAAGATATTAGATAGAAAACAGTAATAAAATTAACATTATTCTTTTAAGAAACTTGGTAATAAATACATTTCCCCTCAACTTTAAAATGCTCGTTATTGTGCATAACAATAAATACAGCATAGCTCTGGCATAGAGAAAGGCCAAGGCTGGATACAAGGAGTCCCTGTGATTTCTTAAAAAAGCTCAGGTGATTTATAAAGGTTTGGCATCCTGCACTTGATGCACTTTGATACAACTTGCACTTTAATTTTAATTTTACTATGATTTTTAAATAGTCCCATAATATGAAAATATGAGAGGAAAAGTTGATTATAGGATTTTTCCTTTAAATATTTTCAAAGTTAGAGATGTGTAAACTCATTAAAACCAATCCTCGGGGCAGGGGGGGAAGTGTCTTTGTGGCTATTCTACAAAAAAATGCAGATTTTTCAGCTGTGGGTGCTCAAGCCTGACCAGCCAACTGGCAAAGGACCAATCCCCAGTCAGTTCATCCATTCCTTATACAGTTTTTAGAAAGAAATAATAGTAACAAGGAGAAAGAGTAAAGATTGTAGTGTTCACTTCCAAAGTCATGACAGTCTGAGGGGTTTAGACTATTATCCAAAGGTGAGAGGAGAGACAACAGGTATATTCCAGAATAATTCCAAGCATCGCTTTGGGTCATTCTGGTCTATACTTTTCTTTTAAAACTACCAACAAATAAAAGAAAGACAGATATTCCCATGCACTGCACTGGTCTTATGCCAGCGCTTATCATCACAATCATAACTGTGAACCTAAGTCACTGTGATAGCCCAATCTAATATAGATTGATTGATTGTCCCACGACATAGTTAGATAATGTCCACAAAACACCACAAGCTCTGGCAGAGTCCAGTGTTCTTAAAGTACTGATAGATCATGACAAGACTTGGACTTTAGTTTGAAGGCCATGTTCTTGTTGTTCTTGGCAACAATTTTGCCCCAAAACCTCCTGGCTTTCTTGGGGATGCTCTCCCTCCGCTTCTGGTATGCCAGCCGCTTCTCGTTCTTTTCCTTGCTGTCCCTCCGGAGCCGAACTTGCCGCACGATCCCTTCGAAGAGCTCTTTCACGTTGTGCTGCACGGCAGCTGAGGTCTCAATGAACTTGCAGTCGAACACGACAGCGCAGGCTCGGCCCTCTGCAAAACGGCAAGGTGGGTATGTCACAGGGTGTCACAAGCAGAGGCCTCCCCTCTGCTACCACGTGTGGAGAGCGAGCACCACCCGGGGAATTCCTCAAGCCTAATATAGGCATGGATAAGTCTTTAATCACCCAGCGCTGCCTGCTAATCCTGGGATTCATCTGCTCTGGGTCACACTCCCTTCTCAGCAAGGGGGGAGTGAATCCCCCCTCGGAAAAGCCCAGTCCTCACTGTCGGCTGTGCAGGGAACTGAGGCTGACCGACTTGCACTGGGACACTGGAGACTGAGAGGCCAGCCACGACTCAAAACCACCTGCTCATCTTACATGCAGACTTCCTCAAGTCACATTGAGGAGTGCTGACAGCACCCTCCATGCACACAGCACAGCATAGGAGGCTGGTCCCAGTCCTCCTCCATGGGTCGTGGGTGTAAACCAGGGTCTTGAGACAGCAGCAGTTTTGGTATGAACAGGCACATGTACAAAGTCCTTAAATGAAGGCAAAACTATGCTGATGGCTTTAGCTGTACATCTGAAATCATAGTTCTTATCCTTAATTACATGGGCCTAAGCTAAACCTCACAGTGTCTTTCACACACAGACCAATTTATTCTGTCTTCTGGCTTGCTGTGAATTATTTCCAGGGTGACTAAAGTAACAACAATGTATCTGTCACCTTTCAAAAGATTTTTCAAGTGGGGCAGAGAGGAATGAGAAGGCAAATAGGCATCCCTGGGCTCCTGATGAGCTACCTCAGTTCAAACTCTTCACCTGGGGCAACTGTGACAGGGGCCAGGCAAACAGTGCACATACATGTCCAGTGAAAAAACCCAAAAGTCTAGATCAGTTGGGAAAAGTGGAACAGCTGCAGGGAGAAGAAAATGCTGAGCAGAGGAACCCATATTTCTGATGGGCCAGGATGAGATCATCTAATGCATTGCTGTGTTATGTTGTCACCTAAGCCTCAGGGAAGCCTCCCCAAGCAGAGATTTTACTGACTGCAGGCCTTGAGAGCCAATAGTATCTTTCCCAGCAGTCTCTTCCTTCCTATTTACAGGCTCAGTGGTTACTCATTTCTGTGCAACGGAAGGAGGGCTGTTTCATCATCCCAGAGCAAGGCAGCAAGGAGACCTCTCCTGAAAGGCTGCACAGTCCTTGCCCAGACCAGCAAAATGAAGGGCGAGAGGGAATTTTAATTCATCAGGGAGAACAGAGAACTGGTTGTAAAAATGATATAATCTTTGCCAGCAGAAAAAAGGGGGCTAAACACATTGCGTATTGGAATTCCAAAGGGTTTCCAGCTACCAGAGTAATCACCCACTGAAGTGGTCCTACAGTAGGAGCTGGAAGGGAAGTAATTCAAGCTGTTTTTCTGATGGTACTTAATAAATTTAGGAAAGGGATTATCTGACATGTGGCAGCATTACCAAGGGAGGCTGAAGGACCTGGCAGACCACTCCCAGTCCTCTGCCTTCTTTTACAGTTCTCTGTTCTTTTCCTGCTTTTTTCTTGCCCAGTCCTGATGCCAGCGCGCTCCCTCAACCATAGCTCTCTCACTTCTCTCTAAAGCTGCTAGATGACTTTTCATATTTACATTGTTTTTATCCTCATCATTTTCCTACCTGCCACTGAAACTTCACGGCATCTGACAAGGTCACTTTTGTTGCCAACCAAAATAATGGGGATGTCTTCTTTCTGGCGAGCCCTGCGGAGCTGTATTCTGAGTTCGGAAGCCTTCTCAAAGCTTGCTCGGTCTGTGATGGAGTAGACAATCAAGTAGGCATCTCCCACTTGCATGCAGTGGTCTCGAATCCATTCTCCCTCACGCTGTTCAAATGAAATGGTCAGACATTGTTATGCCCAGAGCAGATTTTACTTAGAAAGTATGACATTAGAGAATCCAAATACATTCCTGCTGGAACTGTAATGGGTACGGTTTGAATCACAGTTATACTAAAAGTAATTCCAATGTGGTGACGGTATGAACGCTTCACCACAAAGGAGGGCAAAGCTTGCCCCAAATAATTTATTGTGCTGGCTCTAGACAGGAATGAACACGGTCTGGAAAATGGCTTGAATGTTTTGTTTTATCATTAAAAAAATAAAGAAGGCTTGTGCTTCTCAAGCTCACACTGCTGAGCTCTTAGGCATGTCTAGCTTAGCATGGGGGTGGAGTTAATCCTGTATTTTCCCTGATGCTAAAGTATGGAAAACACCTACTTTCTTTCCCACAAAATATCTACTCTTGATACTAGTGGTCACTCATATGAAATTTTCTGTTGGTGTTTGACTAGAACAAATAAAATTACCTTATTATCCCACATGTCAAGCAATATAATGGTTGCACTCTCCCCATCCACCATCAGGGTTCTTTCATATGTGTCTTCTGGAAAGAAAAGCAGAAAGGTTGGTAATACATTATTTTGTGCCAACATGTACATTACAAAAAACAAGTAGTTGAATATGTATAATTTGTTCACAGTTCAAGTTATTGAGCCAAATTTTATGTTGGCTCACATTCAGTTCTTTCATTTCTATCAGCGCTGAACCTGCCCTCTGTTCATTACTGGTTGCCTTACTTTCCATGATATATGAAGGAGGCTGAAAGATCGGGAAACAAAATGTTCATTATTTTGGCTGATATTCTCTTTATCTTATGTGGGAGAGAAAAAATAGAACCAGTGGAAGAAATAACCAAAGGCTGAACATTTGCCCCATGGGAGCAGCAGGGTCCAGCGAGGCTGAGTAATGGAAAATATTTGCTTTCGCTTTAGCAGGGACAGTTTACGGGTGAACAGTCACTGCTGCTGAGAGCAATACAGCTAACAGCCCACCAGGCAATGAGGACAGGGTTTTGTCAGGCAAGAGCTGTTGAGTTTTAGAGAAACCGAGAGTCTGCTACATCCTAGTTCTCCCCCATTCCATGGTTTTCCACATTACCCTTGATGTCCAAAAGCAAAAGAATCAAGAAACCACAGAAGTTCAGTTATTTTGTACTAAGGCCACAAAAATTCATACCTAGATTATAAACACAAAGTGACAAAGTTCTGCTTAGATCTGGGAGAGCTGCTCCTACTCATCACTTCAATCAAACCTCACTATGAAATCTCAGCCTAGCTTCTGCTTCAAATACTGATCTTCCTTCTTTTCTCTGAGTCTGGGGACATTTGGATGAGTGATAAGAGGTCTGGATCCATCTCTAGTCTTGCATTGCTGGATGGTGAAAAATGTCAGGCTTAGGGCTTCTGAGCTTACCACCCTTTCCACTGCAGTGTTTAAGGGGTCTGTTCCAACCATGCTTGTAGATAGGACTGTGTCTTAACCCTTGACTCACAAAACTTCTGCTGGGCGTTAATGAAGTGAATTTTCCCCTAAATTGCTATCAGAGTCTTGCCTCAAAAGTCAGGAATTTACATCCATGTGAAAGAATAAGCTGAAAATATTGCACATTTAAAATAATATCAAAAGGAGCCCTATTTTGACACAACTTAAAATTGTGAGATTTTAAAAGGATAGAGATAATCAGTAGAATTGGTTCCCCTTGCAGGCTCAGTAGCATGACATTTGTGTTCCTGAGTTAGCTTAATCTCACAGTAAGTAGCAAAGACTGTCCATAGAAGCAGATGTATTCCCTCTGTGAGTTGGCTACCCTGAAACCTTCTTCCCTTGTAATGAAATTTCCAGTTTGCAAGCTAAAGTTTGGAGAGTAGTTTCTTCAACTGACCAAGCATCTGCATGGGAACAAGCTCCATATACAGCAGGGGACAGCATCCAGGGGACTCCCTCTCCACTCAGTTACACATGGAGAGGCTACAAATATGTAATCACACTCCTTGAAAATATTATGCCCAAATAGTCATATTCAGCAATGATTTGCATCTTCATCAATCCTGAGGAACTTCCATAGGATACAAAACACACTGAAAGTGAGCAACTAGTTAATCTCATGGTTCTTTTGGAGCCCACACTGAAAAGGGAGAGATACAACAACAACAGCAAGTTTCCCAATACCTCAGCAGATATGGCCTTGAAAACCTGTCACTGTTACACTCTAGGAAATATTGCTGAGAGTACAAAGGAAAGAGGAAACCATACGGCTTTGCATGGAGGAGAAGAAAACTGTCTGACAGGGGTGTGCAATGCAAACCAGCTGCATTCTCTCACTGCCTGCCCAAATGTCCTACTCTAGTTTGCTCATGTAGCACTGGGAAACTTTTATCAGAGATACTCCAGGCTGAGGAGCTATGGGTAAGGTCCCTGGTAAAAGCTGAAGACAAAGCACACCTGAACAACTCATTCAGAGTGACTGTACCATGGGGAACTTCACATCCCCCAAAGGCACAAAGATCTGTGCCCCCAGTCTGTGACAGCAAGCGAGGAAGATGTGAGTGGGAACTTCCTGTTACTGATATCAAAACCTGGGCAAAACCTCTCCTAACTGGAGAGTTAAGGACACAAAAAGCTGTCCTGCCTGTGCACCACTGAAGGCTGGAAGAGAAGCCCAGAAACTTTGTGCTAGGACTGGCACCGTTGCACCAAGGGAGTGCAGGCAGAGAGGGAAGGGATACAGGAGAGACAAGGGAAGTCCTGCTCACTGATGCGCACAACCAGCTGGCAACCTGCATGTCCTTTGAAGGTGACATCACCTCCATCCTTAGAGCCACAGCAGGTTTCTGGTGCAGCACAACCCTTCTACATGAACATCTTGCATACAATATAGTTCAGGCTTTAGTGCCACAGCTTCACCTTCTACATGATCTGATCTTTGGGATTAAAGAACACTGCAATCCTCAACAAAGCAGAGGAGGGTAGCAAGGGGGAAGCATCGAAGAGAACCCTACAGCTTGTGCCTTTTCCCTCTGTTACGGCAACATGATATTTCCCACACTGCTGAAAGACCTTTAGCAGGAACCCATGCTGTGCAAGTAACATGAAATGAGGAGGAGATGTATTTTATTCATACTTTTGTTTATACAGAAAGGCTGAGATGGCTTCTAATGGCAAATATTTTGAAGGTGACTGAAGGACTCAGCAGTGGCTTTTCTACTTTTCTTTATATACTATTTCTAAGCATGTTATTCTTGTAGACCCTGAAGATATCTAGTTTTTTTCTTTCCCCCATAGAAATATGAAGTCAGCCCTGTGGAGCCAGTGGTGACACAAATATTGGATCATCATGAAAGTTGAAACAGACTCTTGTGTAGCATCATCACAGGCAGAAATGAGGCAGCTAACAGGTATATTGAAATGAAATAGCATGGGAATTTGAAATTGTTCTGTTTCAGAGGCTTTCAATCATTGTAGGCAATTATCCTATTCATCTTACTTTGCTTTCTTGTTTTCTTAAGAGAAATGCATGAGTTGAATCAGTTTCGATGATTGGATCCAAACATTTGTTACCTTAGGTTTTGATTAAACGGCCTCTCTGTTTTTCTGTGCCAATTACTGCAGGCAGAGACGATTGCAAGCAAAACACAAACAGCCCATAGGACACAACGACCTACCTCCCAGCACCTCACAGTCGCTGTCAATGTTGTCATGCACCCCTGCAAAGATGTTGGCTAGCGAGGACTTGCCTACACCGTGCTCCCCAATCAGCACCACCCTGTAGCAACTGCTGCCGGACTCAGAGGAGATGACAGAGTCGGACGACTCCGAGGACCAGCTCTTTCTGTAATATTCATCGGGGCTGATGGTGTATCGCTTCTGCAGGTTGTACTCATTGGAGTCTTTCTGGACCAGCAGATTTTTTCCATCAGCAGGGATGCTCCATCGCTGCTGCTGCTGCTGCAGGCTGCTGTTGTGGGTACGACGCATGGTAACGTTGTTGAGGGTCATTTTTTACCCCTAGTGAGAGGTAGGGAAATCACAAGTGTTACCCACAAAACATTTAGAAGCGCATGAATGCTCTCTTATTACCCTCAAGGCAGCACACCCTGCTTTTCTACAGGGATCTAGCATTCAGCAAAAGAAAAATGAGACTTTCTGCATTCTTTCATAGTTGCTGGTACACAAAGAAATCTTTCCAGCTAGTGAGCCAGAGGCTTTTTCCTGAGGATGATAACACCCTCACATGCTAGATCCTACCTTAGTTTAGCCTTTACAAGCTCATGGCTGTGCTAGGTGCAGCTCAGCCTGGCTGAAAATGAGGCACTGCTGTGTCCTGGGAGGAGAAGGAAGGTGCAGCATCCACCAGAGCTGTTCTCTGAGCAGAACCTACAGGTACTGCTCCCATCCTTTATGCTGAACGAGGGGCAAACAGAGGCACCAGTCCAAGTTGCCTCCAAGTCCCTGTGCAGTTGGGTGCACAACATCTTTCACATTGTCTCAGTGAAGAGCTGAAACTTGTGGGGAAGCAGGAAGGCATCATTCACTGCACCCTTAGACAAGCCTGGTATGAGAAAAGAGCCGTGAAAGCGTCACTATGATGGGGTGGATTTGGCTCTTGTCTATGGCTGGGTAAACAAAGAATGACTGTTTCACACAGCAGCTTTTTGGCTGGTAAGAGGGGGGAACACGGTTAAGTCCAACAGCTTTTCTGAGAAGGTACAAGTTCAGGCTGCCACAAGAGGTAGCACTGGGAGCAAGAGCTAATAAATTTACAGGTATTAAATCAACAACTTCATTTACTGCACAAACAGCTAGATAGGTTCACGCTTCTTGTCGAGGCATGGCTTTTAAATACGTTTCACTCAACAAACTCTATTTTGCTTTCCTTGGAGGCAGAGGACAGTGATGTCATTATCACGGGCCAACAGCTACCATTTTTAGGAAAGTTACTTTGATGTGTTCCAGTTCCCAAAGTGGCAGTTATTTAGACATTTTGCTTTTTGCCATATATCTGATGTTTCTCGGCTCTCTTCTCCATATTAGCAAGCAGGACAATTGTCCATAAAAAGCAGCTGACCAATTCCTAACCTAAATAATAGGCGGTAAATGAAAAAAAGTACAGCAAAGCATCAAACCAACACGTACAAATCACTATTCCTCTTCACACAAAACTGTCTGAAAACTTCTGTGAATAAAAGCACAGGAGGATGTAGGACAAATACACAGGAGAAAAAGCACACTCGATCTGGACTTATTGCCACATGCACAGTATTTTCTCTGTGCTGCACAGTAATTAGGGGCAAAGTGAGATCACTATCTCAGTCCTAGTCAGAGTAACTTTGTCAGCAAGAAATATATCTAAACTACAAATTACATACCAGGCAAAGGCTGCTTCACAAACAGAATGAAATATTTACTGCGGTTGCATTTTAAAATGCATTTTTCCTGGCAGCTTCCCCTCTGAAAAGGCGAGATGAGAAAAGCCAGCTCCGACTGAGTCGAACAACAGATCCTACCTCCCAACCTGCAGTCAACAGGCACTCACTAAACCGCCGCAAACATGAACGGTTTGTGATTTCGCCCCTAACAAATGATCATCCCCCACTAAACAAAGCCGAAGGAGTCCCTGCCCCACAGTGGGTTCTAAGCTCACAACGGTGTTGATACCCCCTACTGCAGTCAGCTGCCCGGGTCTCTAGCACTGCCAGCAAGCGACTGTGTCCGACCCAACGCTGCCTTACTTCTGCCAGGCTCCTGCGGGCAGCCGGCCGGGTCCTCCGCTCTCGGCTGCGATGCGCTGAGCTGCTCCGCTGAAGTAAATCCTCTCCTGCTTTGGGGCTGCCTCTTTAATTCTTTCTCAGCAAACCTGGTTTATGTTAAGCCCATCTGATCTGAGACAGGGCTTTTCCGTGACGTGGTTGGCCTTTCCATACAACAGCCAGCCCCCAGCTGGGAGGAAACAGACATGCAGAAGAGAAAAAGCTTGCAAACAATCTCAAAAGACTTACTCAAAATCATATGATTGTCTTAGTATTTCCAGTAAAATAAACACATTCAGTTCTTGCGTGATGAAAACAGGAAAGTGGGAAAAAACCAAAACACTACGTGCCATTTCACCTCTCTCAGTTTTTCATTCAAATGTTGTTAAAGTTACTGATGTTTATAAAATGATATAAGCATCATTAATGCACAAAATGCTGTAAATGTATTAAGTTCTTTGCAAAATACACTTAACTCTCTGCTGGATGTTTCCTTTGGAGTAAAAGTTCTGAATGTTATTTTGGAATTAACTTAAAAGTAGGAATACTATTCTGTTTGTTTGTTTAGAGATTTATTTATTTATTTGTGCATTTTTAAAAAAAGCTCTGACACATACAACCCTATTTTTCTCTGTCAGTCTCCAAGTAACTGCACCCCGTTTCCTGCACAGCATAACCGTCTCTCCATTCTGCTGCAATGCTTTACTAGCAAGGGCTTGAATAAACTCCAGCTGGATGGTGGCAAAGATGCATCAGAAGACACAAAATCTGCACAGAGTAGCACAGTGCTGATGCTGTCCGCAGGAAAGATGGATATATAATGTACATGCCACAAACCCAGGGTCCACTACTTGATTTTTTATAATCTCATAGCTCATTAGCACAATAAATTTTGCCAGAAGGGAAAAAAAAAACCCCAACCCTGTAATGTGTGCTGGTGGGTGGCACTTCTAATGACAGATGCAAAATACTTCTTGATTAACAAATGCAAACTGATATCACTTTCACAGAACTACTCCACAGGGGTACCACATCTTATATAAAAGTTTATGGAAACCCTATAGTCAGTTCTCAATTATCCAGACTCTGGATTAGCTACAATGAGCTCAAAACCAAGCTTCTACAGCTTTCCTTTGTATTTACAATCTCCTAGTTACTCTATCAGCCCCTGAATCTGAGGGGTGACTAATTCTTATCCCACGCGTAGGAAGTCTGAACAGGAAAAAGAATATTTTATTCATGAGCCAATTTTTCTCACCCTTCTTGCTATGGGCAAGCAAGTCTTCAACTGACAATGTACTTTTATTAAAGGGAGGAGTCATAAGCAGAAAAAACCATCCCTTGCTATGCTTGCAGCCTAGCATTTTTTTCACATTCCCCCACTGTAAAAGTATCGTTTTTCCCCTGACAAAGCAGACTTTTACGAAATTCTTCATTTGAAATCTGATTGCTTTGTTTCCCCTTTGGCTTTACTGGATTCCTATGTCTTTCATGAGGATTTTCACGAGGATTTTCAGGTACCTCCTAAGCCCATTCCAAAGTTTAAAGAGCCAGGAGATTTTCCCAAAGTAATATGCACTCATCAAAGTACATGGAAATTATTCAGATCTACCAAGAGAAGGAAAAACATAAGTCCTGATTTTCCTTCACCTTTGTTTCAGTGCTTGACAACAGCTGAATGAGGCCCAAGTCCTCCATCTCCACCTTACCTTTCTCTTATAAATCAAGCCCTGAGTCGCTGCTACTGTGTGATAATGCCAAAGAGCACGACGTGACACATCTGTTTGCATAGGATGTACAGAGTGGCTTTTAAAAGTTACTGCAGGAAATGCTCTATCTCTGGCAGAGAAGAATTCTGGCATGGCCAGTGGTTTGCAAAAAGACTTTTGCTGTTGGCATACTCAGCTGAAGTTGCTCATTTGTTTGAAACATGCTGGATATCATGAAGGTGAGTGGGTGGTTGGAGCACTGTGCTCTTCACCTTGGGTTCACTTAGCTTTCTTTAAGTTGTCCATAATTTGTTACCATGAGTAAAAAAGCAAAACCTGTCCACTGCAGGACTGGAGACATTTATGGCCAGACTGATCTCAGCAGAACTGTAGGCTCTAATGTCTCACCCAAGTGTTTACCATATATCACAGTGCAGACAGCAGAAATAAACCAAAGGCAGAAAAGCCTTGGTGTTTAGTTATGGTCAGTGTTAGATTAGGAATTGCTAGACATCATCTTCCACATCCTCTTCATAAAATTCAAGGCAGACAAAGAAAACACATCTCTCCAGTGACCATGCAATATATCTCTTCTATAAAGCCATGAGTAAGGGTTGTCTCAACCACGGCATGACATACTTAGCGTCTGGGAAACTTGCATGTGTGGTTTCCTTTGTACTACCTCTTCTGAGCCTATTCTGGTTTTCCAATAGGACAATTAAAGACAATTAACTCTCCAGGTCCCATTCTGTACTACTGTATGCCTCCACATGATGAAGAGCTCTTGCTCCTCAGGGAATGCCGTCAGCACTTATGAATTTCAACCAGTATAGCTGTGGGGAAAACTTTTCCCTACTTCTTTTTTAAAGCTGGGGAGAAGTGCATCATTTTCAGCCTCCTGGCACCTACTTGCAAGGGATAACAGTAGGCTGATTAATGAAATATATGAACTAAGCCCTTCTCAAGAGGGCTGACTGTAGGCTTGGATTTCCAAATCCAATCCCTTAGATCGATAGAGTCTGATGAAGTGCTGGCCTGCTCAGCCCTCTTGCACTCTTCACCCATGAACGTTTCTGCAACTCAGAGAGCCTGAGACAGAGGCACAAGAAGAAATAAACCA
The DNA here is from genome assembly GCA_025331215.1 of Actenoides lindsayi. Taxonomy (NCBI): domain Eukaryota; kingdom Metazoa; phylum Chordata; class Aves; order Coraciiformes; family Alcedinidae; genus Actenoides; species Actenoides lindsayi. Next base: position 11,751 of record WTSP01003780.1, on the reverse strand, counting down.
TAAGGCCAGGTGCTGTCGTAAAGCACATGAGTGCTCAGATATTACCGCCTGGTGCTGTATTAAAACTCAGAGCGATTGCTTTTCACCCATCTTATCCATTTTCTGCTTCAATAATCATGCCTTAAAGGAATGTTCCCTGCAGCCAGGATGAAGTAAACATCTCAGAGTAACAGTTCTGCAATCCCTCTCCAGCCAGTTACAATCAGACCAGGTGATGCCCAGAGTAATTAAGCCAAAATTTTCCACTGGATATAAAACAGCAGTGGTTTTTCTGTTGACACTTAATTAGCCATTTTATATTTATGTATATGAAGGGGAAAGTAGTGCCACAAATCACCTTTTGGAATAAGGGTCATGTATAGACAGGCCCTAAATCAACTTGGAGGAGGAGGGAAATACAAGGGGGAAAAAAAATCTCAAAAAAACCCAGGAAAAACACAATTCAGATTTATTTTAGTAGAAACTGAATGCAGAGCATCTGAAAGTGCACTTCTTCCCTATGCATTTAGCAGCAGAGTACATCTTCATTTTTCCACTCAGAGGACCTGACTTAGTCAACTGTGTTCACAGCAGTTAGTTGTCTGAGGAGGCAATGAATGAATTCCCCCACCTTCCTTTCCTCTAGAGCACTGTGGCATTTCACATTTTGCTCTTCTTCTCACATTTGTCAGTGCTGGTTGGCCCTTGGCCGTTTTCAGCCCCACCAATAGTATCTGCTATGGACAGAAAAGGCTTTGGGTGACAGGCTGGATAGTGCTGGACATACTGGGAGTACTCGCAGCCCCTGTAGCCCTAGGGGAACTGGCCCAGGACCACCATCCATTCCTGTAGCACAGCAGGCCCCAGGCAGCTCTGTCAGCAAGCATTGAGAAGAAAGCAAAAATACATGTGCAATGAAGCTGCATAGGGCCCATAGCAATGGGCTTATTTACACCAACTCATGCCCACAGCTTTGCCTTTGCCTTTGCCTTTGCCTTTGCCTTTGCCTTTGCCTTTGCCTTTGCCTTTGCCTTTGCCTTTGCCTTTGCCTCTGCCTCTGCCTCTGCCTTCGCCTTCGCCTTCTTTCCTGCTTCACACCCAATGACCAGGTAAGAAATTTCACACTGAGTGAGGAAGGTACCAGGGATAAAATACTCTGAAATTGGGAGGTATGAGGTAGAGAAATCATAGAATTATTTTGGTTGGAAGAGACCTTTAAGATCATCAAGTCCAACCACTGAAGTATTGTATGCCTGAGAACTACTGAGGGTCTTAAGTGGGGGACTGCGCAGAGAAAGACACTCAGAAATTAAAGAATAATAAAATATTTATTTATTTTTAGGGAAACAGAATCAGAAGCACCTGAAATGCCCCTCCTTCAATCTAAAACAAAGTCACTGCTCCCTTCAAAGGAGTTAATTTGGTAGGCTCTGCTCACAGCAATTGCTTGCAGGGGGTACTAAAGTTTTTTCCACCACCTTTTTTTCCTCCCACACCACAGCAGCATCTTTACAATTCCTTAAATGAGAGCTAAAAGCAGAACATGATCCTTTGGTGGTGGAGCACAAGGATAGGGAAGAAGCACTAATCTGTACTCCTTGTGCACAAGATAGCAGTAAAAGCTGGCATTAGAGCTCTCAAGGAATAGGATTGCCTTTAATCAGCTGCCTCATTAGGGAACCCCTCGGTAGTTTATTACTTGCAGTTAATCTGGATTCTGCTGTACCAAAAGGAAGGTGTGCTCCATATCTGTGCACTGCAGAGCATTGGTGACAGGCATCCAAAAGGTATTTTCCCTATTAACACATTAATCCAGCACAGTCAAATACTGAGCAGAGAGTGAGAAATGTGCAGCCTGAGGAAGTAATGCAATCCAGTTCATAATAAAATACAAGTTACTTTTTAGTCTAGTTAACTAAAAAAAAATAAAATAATTAAAAAACCCACAACCCTGTGGAAAAAAAATTAAAAAAAGAGAAAAAAAAAAAAAGAACTGATAAGGAGAAAATGGCAAAACCAGATTTTTTCAGTAGGATTTCCTTAGAAAAAGGACTGCCTATTTCCCACACTTTCACTGAATGACATTAACAAATCCTGCTCATAATTGCCCAGGGAACAGGATTAAGTTGTGTATGGCATAAATAAATGTGCCTTTCAGATGGAATAAATGCAAAATAATAATAAAAAAATCATAATATTCTAATAATAGTAGGATGTGAGCTAGCCATAAATATTCCTCGAATACTGAGCTGAAAAACCCTTCAGACATGGCACCAGCACGGACCATTTTTTCCAGCTGGGATCTTTGTTGTACATCACAGTCCTCAGTGCCATGAGGCTCAGGAGCCATGGTCTACTTTGCAGCTGCAGGGTTTACAGATTCAAGAACTTGAGTTGACAGCACTAAGTCATGGTGGTGATTTAACAGCAGGCAACTTATGTGTCAGCAAACAGTAGGTTAGAAACTTCAGCAGAATAATCTGAGCCTCTGATCTGTTGGCCTCTGAATTGTTGAAGGCAGAGAAGACAAAGGTCTTTTGCTCCAAATGCCATTTTTTCTTGACTGTGGTGCCCAAGACTCTTACATCAAGTGCAACCAAAATTATTACCAATACTCAGGCACACTCACACAAAAAATACAAAGGAAGCCCTCAAAAATGTGCCAATAAAAGCAAATTTACTTTAAAAACATTCCAAGTGGTGGCCAGAGCTTGACTTTCAGGTCTTAGTTTTGTTGTCCTGACATGACAAGCCTGCCTGGGAGGGAAAGGGACCACCACTGAACTCTCCAACCCACCTTGGCTCGCAAAACTCCTCCTGGTTTCACACCATTAAAGCTGTTTCGGGCTCATTGTCTGGGTGGAGGAATCTCAGTGCTGTGTCAGGGTCTGACACGAGGTCCTGGGCAGGCTGTGGGAGCCCAGGGAGGCTGGGCAGGGCTGTGAGAGCCCTCAGGGTCTCAAAACCCATTTGGTGCAGTTCTTGAGGAAAGGTGATAGCACATGGTTGGTGTCTGGCCAAGGCAGAGCAGAGTTTGGCCGGGCCAGTTTCAGTCGAGGTTGTGCCGGGGCTGTGATTTGTATCCACACCAGGAGAAAGGGGAAGTGTGAAAACACACAACACGTGACAGCAGCTAAGCCATCTACGCTCTTCTTTCAAAAGAAAATGAGGCCACTTCCAGGCATCACATCCTTCCCCAGCTCTCTCTTTACTGCTCAGACAACTAGCAGTAACAAAACCACAGCTAAATATGGTCTGCTTGGAGGGAGCCAGCGGCTCTTGTCTTCCCCCGCTTACAGTATTGTCCATCCGGTGCCCCTGGTTCAGCACTGGCTGCCTGCTGACCACTCCAGCACCCAGTAACATGATGTTTCATGCGATTCCTTGGTGATTCACCTCCTTGTTTGGATTTTCTGGCTCCCGGGCTCATGTTTATCAGCGAAACACATGCTGTCTCCAGCAACAGGCTGCAAGCGAATTGGAGCCGTAGAAAACGCTTTTGAGAGAGATGCTCTACACAGACAGGCCCAATTAATATCTATTTAATTGAACAATGGCACTTCTTTTACTTATACGGCGTTAATCCCACGTCTTTCAGTGTGTAGTTGCCACTCTTCCAAAATGGAAGATTTGAAAATTAACATGTAAGTGCAGATGTGTTGTTTATTTTCTTTTTGACTATCTAATTCTTCTTCTCTTCTGTACTGTGTTTGTGACAGGACAACTGAGCGCTGGGCCCTGCAGGCAGGATTCACTTCACCTCATTTAAACTCCTTGCCTTGGTTCCCAGAGGGAAGCAGACAGGGTTAACCAGGCAGCTCCAGGGTGATTCATCTAACACAGGTTGCATGAATCATGGAGATGCCTCTCTCCCCTCTGACAACAGAGGCAGGGGAGTTGAGTCTCTCTTCACTAATGCTAGCCTTAAATCGCACTGTCTGAAAGCTAGACTGGCAGCCAAATGAAATGAAGAAACCACTAGCAGCCTAAAGGCTAATTTATTTCTTTTTAGGCTCTGGTTTTTTAGGCTAATTTTTTCAAGTGCCTTTTCAGATGGGAAATAGGTAAGGCAAGGTTTAAGATGTCGTCATTACATATGCAACACTGAATAAAACTATCCTGCTGTAGTGCAGGAGGTCCATAAATGCACAAGAAACATGGCTATCAAACTGGAGAAACCAGTACGTGTGCCATGTTCAGTGTGGCTGACAACAGGGGCCTTTTCCCAGTAGCTGCTGGGACACTTCTAGGGAGGAATTACTTCTGTTGCTATCCACACTGACTGAGCACCAACTGCTGTTTCTTCACAGACTCTGACATATGGCAGCATGGCTTGTGGAGTTTTCTGCCCTGCTTCTGCAAGCCAGTGTGTGCATCACCACAGACACATCCTGCTCCAGCCAGCCAGCCAGCCAGCCTCCTGAGAAAAGGAAGATCACAGCCAGCATGTTTTTCAGGGAACATAATAAAACCCCAGGAGTTACAATGCTGTCAGCTTCCATCTGACTCCACAACGCCAATTCCTTGGCACTGAAGGCTCTTGCGTCCCTGTAGGAGCCAAAAAGGGGTGACCCAGCTACAGCAGGCTCTTCTCAAGCCCTCTGGCTGGGACACACACGTGCACATATATATGTCCGTGCTGAACTTTCTGGGTAACCTCCTACAACCACCACTTGTTTGTCCTTTGCTTTCTGTGTATTGTTTGAATAACATTTGTTCATTTCGAAAGCAAGCAGTAACCACAAGAGCTGTGCACAACAAAAAAAGCCATCCTTGACAACTAAAATCAGCTATTTTGTTGGCTAGCAGAACCTTTAATGCTTTCTACTGCATTGTGCTCCTGTGCAAATCATGTATCTGCAAAGTGGACATCTCTGTGATAATGTGGCCTGCGAGGTCTCTGTCACACACATTTTTCCTTCATGGTAATTAGCACATTATTTAATGCTTTCTGAGCATTTTCTGCACTGACAGCTACTAAAGCTTCACACCAGTAAGGGAGGACTTGTTCTCATGAAGCCAAGGACACTCAGTGTGCTACTGATTCAAAGACACGAGTAGCAAGAAAAGGGAACGTCCATCAGTTGCTCCAGCACATTTTTCAGGTGAGCTGTTCCAAAGTCAGGTACCTGACGTGAATTGCTCCTGTGAAGCACAAAATTAGGGAAACTGGTAGGAAAAAGCTTTGATTTCTTAAGCCCATGGAAGTAGCTACAGTCCTGATTTTCTTTCACAAATCCTCTGTGTTGCTGGCAGTTTAACCAATGGCCAGCTTGCTAGAGTTAGAAGCTAAAATTAAAAAAAAAACCACCTCATTCAAAGTCATAAGCTCAAAGAATGCAATTCTAGCATAACTCATAAACTAGACCTGTTAGTTGATGCTCTATAAATCTCATCTCTGCGTAGCTCACAAACTGGCCGAGGCAGCAGAGCGAGCAAGGCGGCTGCACAGCCTCCCTCTCCCTCCCATCGCACTGCGTGGCCTCTGCAACTCGGTCTGGTGGATTTTAAACAACAGAGTGAGGCCCAATGTACCACAAATATGGACTGAGATGACTGAGATGGACTGATATGATGTGCATCATAGTGAACAAAGAGAGACTTGAGGGGGAATAGTACAGACATGTCCCATTGCAAAAGGCAGGGAAAATATTTTGATCTCCTAGTCACAAGCCCGCTCCTGTTTGACTTCTGACCCGAGACTAAGCTGCTGGCAATTACATCACCACTGCTGGGCAGTGTAATGTTGCCTGCAGAAGCTCTTTGCCCCCTTGGCAGGGTATTCACCAGGGCACCTTTGGCTCAGCGAGTCAGTAGAGGGAAATGGGCTCCTTCAGAAGGGACAGCAGAGCAGCTGAGATAGGTCTTCAGCGGGGAATTGCCTCCTGTGGTCTCCCTCACTCACAGCTTAAGAAACAGATGAAGCTAAAATGAGCAGCACCCTTAGGGGACAAAATATTCTTTCATTAAAGGATCACATGGAAAAACTCTGTCTGACAGCTCACCTGAACATCTTCAAGTACCTGCTGTTACAGAATGCCTCCTTCTCTTCTCACAATGGTGTATAACAGAAGTCACTCTTAAAATAAGTCAAAATCAAGCATAATTGAGATTTAAAAACATGTCCAAATTATGTAAAGGGAAAACAGCAGTTAAAGTCCACATCTTCCACGGAGGATGAACATCTCATGCCCCATACACCTGCACATTCCTGGTTCAGCAAAACCTGTACAACACACTTACATGGACACTTCTTACACTTCACACAAAGGACAGATCCCTTCGACTGCCTTTGTTACCTTGTATTCCCCCTGCTGTCTGCCCTGGCATTGCAAGAGGCCTTCAACAGAACCTTTAGACTATCTTATGATTAACCAGATGATTAGTATTGGCCTTCTATGTTGCATATGACTTGTCAACTTGTTAACCTTCTAGATGAATAAAAAAATTAAAGGCGAGGAGAGGAAGAGAAGCTGAGAGACAGAGATGAAGAGAAGGATGTCCCACTCTCAGAATAGCCTTCTTGAGATTGTGAAGGTTCAAGTGCTTATTTAAAGATGTTGTATCATTTTTTGAGAGTCACAAACAGTTTTTTGTGTTGCCAGCATCCCAGGACAGTGCTCTCTTTGGAAGTCCTTAGCTGCATGTAGCATAGTTCCCTGCTGAAGATGCTGCTCCATCCTCACTAGATGAGCACCCAGTACTAGGAGAAATTCAGCTGCCTGGCCCTGGCTTGGACCAGAAGCAACAGGAGCAGCAATCACCTGTATTCATCCTTTTTTTAAAAATGAAACCCAGTGACAGTGACAAACACAGGCATGGCTGAAGACTGGCAGGCATCCTCTCCGCATCCTTTGGCATAGCAAAAGACAGAATAACCTCAAGCTCAGATGTGAGAAAGTAAGATATAGTGCCTTGTAGAGACAAATGTAATGCACAGGGTCTAATATTAATTACTAATTTTATTAGAGCTGCACAAATTCTTGTTTATCACTACTTTAGTTATTGTCTTTCCATGATGCACTTGTGGAGTGTATACGCCCCTGAAAATGGAGCAGCAAGTTCCCAAAGCCCACGTGTTTAAATGCACAGACTGTGCTTATGTCATTTGAGGGAAAATGGTTTAATCAAACACCAACATACACGGAGAAACTGGTAAGCAGGTTGAACAGCCCCTCCTGCTTGCTGTCACCTCGCCAGCTGCAGTGAAGGGAAGGCCAGGCCAGAATATTTGGGGGTCATCATCGTATTGTTACATATTCCTGCGGTTGTAAGTGACAGCAAGGGTTAAAAAGCTTAGTCCAAGCTTTTATTTAACACAGCAAGTCTGAAACATCTTAACAATATAAATAGTCCCCACCGCTAATGCCCAGTGTTACCCAACGGCTGAACTAGGTTAGAGTGGTTTTCAGTTTAATTGGGGATAGCCCAATATATAAATAGGTTGTGGTTATGTTTAGCTGGGTACAAGGATTAGAGTCGTGGCTTAATACAGAAGTAGATCCTGATAGACCACTTAGGAAATAGAAAGAGATTAACTTGACTATAATAATAGAGCTCAGACATGATGACGAACCAATGAATAGTGGGCTTCACTAATTAGGGATCTTTATCAATGACAGCAGTCTGACTCCTCTGATGTTTGTGTCATTTCCTATGCTAAGACAAGGGCATCCCTTAAGTATTATGAGCTAGGTAAATACTCCGAGGGAATAACACTAAAGATTAAATCACTGCTTACGCTGAGGGCATATGCCAGGTGTTAGAAGCCACATGTTGTACTCCTCGTCCTGCCTCTCCTTAGCACGGCACTCCCTCCAGAGCAGCAGTGCCTGCCTTTCAGTGCAGTTTTATTCAGACATCTGGAGCAGATCTCCGTATCATTAAGTCTTGGGCTTGTAACCAGGAAAAAAATACAGGCATAACACAGTGCTTGTGAGGAATATTGGAAAAAGTGCTCAGATTATTAAAAGAAATCATAACTGATGTGGAAAATATTGCTAAAATAATAATTTGTTTCTAACTATTTCAAAGAGAACTTCTGACACAGCTAGAAAACTGGAGACTGAAAGAGTTGGAAACAACATAATTATTATTTGACATACACAGTCAGAAACCAAGCTCCAACGTGCCAAGCGCTGTACAAACATATATCAAAAATATAGCCCTTGTCCCAGACAACTGTCAGCCTCGTCATGAAACTAGAGGCATGGAAAACTACATGAAACAAAGACAGTGCACTGGCCAGTTGGAAAGGCAACGGCCAGAGCAAATCAGCATCACAACAGCTATCAACGATTTGCAGAATACTCAATGACTTATGTGTAGGCTTAACAGAGAAGGAAATAACTCTGTAGTCTGTAGGGATCTTCTAGGCACAAGGGACAGCACCGGAAAAAGTATGGAAGAGTGGAAGTTGTAGGTAAATTCTCCTTCATTGCTATGGAAAAGAAATTTTATTTGGAGCAGTGTCGAGTACATTTCTTAGCCAAATCCTAAATAGCTTTGGGGCTTTCAGCATGCCTTTATACTGCCCATAGACATTTATCATCCAGTTTCAGGCCATGTTCATAATCTATGACATAACACAACATTTGGGCTTAGTCTGTTAGTCTGAGTCCTGCTTGGCTTTCTCAAAAAAAAAAGAAATTACAGTAAATAATTAACTTGTCCATATTCATGTTTTCTCTCTTTTTTTTTTTTTCTCATTAAAAAAAAAATGTTTAGAACATTTAGAACATAATCTAAATTTCCAGAAGTTACCAATAATTTCTTGGTGCCTTAATACTCTATTCAATTCCTTTTTTTTAATCTTGTACGTTATTGAAAAAGGTATCAGAAAACTAAGTTCTTACCAAGCCTATTGAGCTGGGCATGAAAACCTGTGCCTGGAAACATAAAATCCTTTATATGAAAAGACCAAAGACTTGCCTATGTAAGAACATATGAAATATGAAAATAACCACAATGGAAAAAGTGGAACAGATTTACGGTTTTAAAATAGTATGCATGATGCAAAAGTTCATGGGCCTATTTAAATTTCAACAAAAAAGATGGTGGTTTTTTTCACTAATGCAGAATGCATTCATTGCGGGTTTTAAGTGCCTCAATTTAGAAGTTGAAGGCAATTTTTATTAGTAGCACATGTAATCCCAACACAGGAGATTCCTGGGGCTGATGCATTTGCTCCTTAAACAGGAACCCTGGGCATCTGGAGGAAAAAGGGCTGAGTAGGAACTGCTTGGCAAGGGGGGGCTGCTGGTGACAGCGGGGTCCCTGCTGGCAGTGCCAATGCACTGCTACCCAGCAGGCAGGGTGGGCACACTGGTCACGTCCTGGGGACCTCTGGAAGGAGATACCACACAGAGCCACACACAAACCACAATGGGTCCTGGGTCTACCCACGGGGGAGAAGGACCTCAGGATGCTCAAGAGAACAGACACAGTCGTCTCGAGGGGGAGCGAACACAGCGCTCCGAGGAATGCAGGGGAGGAAAAGCCACCTCGCTGGCTGCCACTGCCTGTAGCTGACAGCTTTTCTCTATTTCACTCTGTTTATTCCAAGAACTCCTCTGACATACAGGGAATGCTGGCAGAGTAGGACTGACGCCATCATTGTGGTCTTTCTGGTTACTACGTAGAGATTTAATTTATCTCAATCTTTTCATGGAAATAGTTCATGTGAGCCAGGGAAAAGAGAAAATATCCCCCTCCCACCTTCCTGAGAAGGCATATAGCCACCAGGAAAACCCTCTGTCCAGCACAGCTTGACACTACAGTAAAGACACAATCAAAATAAATGTCCCAGAACCCACCTTATCAGAAGCCCTGGGTGATGCTGTGTTTCCCAAACTCACAGATCCCCAATCTCCCCCTCTTTGGAGAAAGCTGCTTTCCACCTTCTGGCCACCAAAACCATGGCTCAGGAACTGCAGTAGGCAGCCAAGGATGGTCAGACCTGCACACAGTAGCCCAGCCCTGCAAGAAAGGGATGGGATTTCTTTAGGGAGCCCTGTAACCGTAAGTAACTACAAGTCCAAGAGGCATCTGAAACCTCTTGGGTAAAATCCTTAGAAAATGAAGGAGGAGCGATAACGGCAGGGGTAAGTTTTAAGAAGAGCATCAGGCAATAGATGAGCAGTGGTGAAAGGGAGTCCGGAGCTGTAATTGTACATCTGTCCCTCGAATGTCCTTTGAAGGAGCTTGAGGAATGCCCAGAACAGGTCTGAATACCATGCCAAATGCTTACATTTTTTTTCTGCTTGTTATAAACTCCATGTTTCAGTGATTTCTGACCTTAAAAGAGGAATTCTAAGGTAAAAGGAGCTCCTCACCAGTGGAGTCCCTGAAACTAGCTACAGAAAGCCTAAGACTAACAAATGACAGTCTCCAGCTGCTGATACTCCCAGTATGCAGAACAGAGCTGTCACAAGCTATGATGGCTCTCGGGGGAGAAGAGAGAGATGCCAGGATTGCTGAACCCCTTTACATTAATCATTCTATATAAAGTTTCCAGTGGAAACAATTTGGCCTATCTGCACTTGAAAACACCCATAAAAACCTTATATGAAATACATTTCTGCTTTTCAAACTTTCCTTTCTTTGTGGAGTCCCCAAATAGCTCAACACTGGCCAGCGAGCCACCCTCAAGGCAGTTCTGGTCTTACACAAACCAGCAAGCAGTGGAAGCGCAGTGGTTGCAACATCAGCCCACACCCACGGCCAGTTAGGATGCTGCTTTCCCAGTTCCCTTCCAAGGTGACTCCCCTAGCCATGCATTTTATCTTGCAAGAAGATGTGCAATGCCACCAACATTCATCTGGTGCTGTTATCACAGCGCTGTAGAGAATGCCTGAGAACTGCAGCTCCCTGGCAGGGATCTGAATTGCTGGGGAAATCTTTCACCAATGCTCTGCTCCTCAGAAGCATCGCCACCTTCTCTGGTTGCTGCATATATTGGTATAGGCAGTTTTTGCTCCTGAAGAGGTGGTTCTTAAAAGGATCTGAAGGAACAGGGTGTCCTTGTGATGGGGGGACTCAGGGTGAAGTCACCCCTCGGCCAGGTCTGCAGCAGCAACGTCAGAGACCGTCAAGCTGCAATGGCACAGGGAGCCCAGGGCGTTGCTTGGCAATCAGGGGAGATGGCAGAAGGAAAAAAGCAAAGAGTTCATTAAAAAAGGCACCTGCTCCAACCAAAGCATTGCTAAGCTTGTCATAGCAGGGAGGGCAGTGTCCTCTAACCCAGTGCAAGGGCTGGGCAGGGGCAGGGAGGGCTCTGCAGCCAGTGCACAGAGCAGGGATCTTCCAAACATGATAAAAGCTCAATACGCGGCAGGTAAGTCCTGCCAGTCGAATGAAAGACATGTAGTGCCATGTGCATGATGCTACACCAAGTGTATGTATTGTTTTCCAAGACCTTTCCAAAAATGACAAATTATCTCAATGCAGATGTTCCTTTATATGTCTGCTTCTCCTCTTCCTGGCATTTTCTGGCACTTAGGTAAACACACTGGATTTCAGATCTGTCAAAGGCCCGGGCAGTTGTCATGATAATAGGGATAACAGATAATACATATAATCCTGCATCCTTTTCTCACACAGATAGTCCTCATGGACCTCGCTGGTGAGATGGGGGTGAATAGGAACTACTGCAGAATGCAAGTAACTAAAAAAACCCCAACCAACTGACAAACAAGAGAGAAAGGAAAGGAAAGGAAAGGAAAGGAAAGGAAAGGAAAGGAAAGGAAAGGAAAGGAAAGGAAAGGAAAGGAA
>WTSP01003779.1:49971-60271 GCA_025331215.1 Actenoides lindsayi | reverse complement strand
GTGGTGGCTGCCCCAAACAAGGCGCACCAACGTTGGGAAAAAAAAAAAAAACCCCCAAAACCAACCGCCCCCCCCCCCCCCCCAAAAAAATATTTCTCACTAGATTAAGATGACATTTCTGTGCCATGTCAGTACAGATGACACAAAGTCATGTTTTGCATCATTCTGAAAATACATTCTTCAAACAAATGTGATGTATAAACAGGCAGTGGGCTTTTGTCTGAAGCATTTAAGATCAAAAGTTAGAGGAAGAACAATTAATATTGCCTATTAAAATCCCCTGTTATTGTTAGAGATACATTTTGTGGTTACTGCCTATAAATAAAAGCAAAAGAACAGAGCCACGGTTTCTCACCACTGTAAATATAAAAAGGCGATTTCCAGCTTTTTCTGTTGGATTTTTCCCCTTCAAGTTGCTTTTAGATGTGTTTGCTGAATAAATGGGATTAACTGTATTTAAAACAAGAGATAAAGAACAGCATTTTATTACACTGAACAGTCTGCAGAGTTTCCACACTCCCCTGAATGCACTCCATGTCTGGAACAAAATATGCGTATTTTACCTATTTTAATTGCACCTTATAGAATAAGCAAAATATCCTTGTAATAATACAAATATGAAATCGATAGAGAACAGGAAAATAAATAAATAAGAAAGAGAGAGCTTTTTTTACCATTCCTGTTTCTGTCCAAACACTGGAGTGATTTTTAAAATATTTTCAAATTTATTTTCTGTTGTTCACAGTTTTGCAGCAGGATGAGAAGCCAGGGAGGAAACTATTTGTTTTGCTGAAGGAGCTTTCCCCTTACCTTTGGCTGCAAAAACTCACCAAGTGCTGTTAATACAAAACTAATGGCAAAAGTGCAATCAGAAGAGTCAGTCTACTATCAGCTCTATTTCAATGGAGGCTTTCTCAAAATATAGGTACAAAGTAAAGAATTTAGACAAATTTGCCTCTTAACCTTTAAAGATTTCCTGCCTATTCCAGTATATCCTTTATTACATTAATTTTTTATTTAAATTACACCATTAACTGGATATGAATTTATCAAGAATACATATATTGATTTATAAAACAGTATCATTAATTATTATAATAGCTAGATGTAGCTGATATTACAAAGCCATTTAAAGGTTTTTAATATAACCTGGACATACGTAGATAGATAGACATTATGGACAAGACTACAATTTAAACTGGCTACCAGCAGTTAATGAAATCCTTGATTTATCTTCTCATTTAGAGATTGATTATATTGTTGCTTTGTAAAATTATGTATTTTATGCCATTTTTTTCAAAGGATGTCTCAATATAAAGAAAAGATAAATAAAATACCCCACCAAGTCTCAAAGCATATTTTGGTTTATTCTTTCTTTTTTAAACGCTGCTACTAATTTATTACAAGTTTGGAGACTTGTCACCTTCACAAAGAATTTGCTTTCTTGATAGTAGCCTTGTTTGCAAATGCACAGTTTCATATATTTGGATTTAAAAAAAAAAAAAAAAAGGAAAAAAAAAAAAAGAGTCTGTCTTCCCAAGAACATTGTGTTTATTTCCTAAATCAAAACCCAACAAAATGCCTTTCTGGCATAGATTTCTCAGGCATATTTTTTGTTTAAGCTGTGGAAAAATGGGACTTACCCTAGTGCTGCAAATCAGTCAGTCATGGAGAACATTTTGATTTAAAACGCAATCTGAAGAGAAGAAAAAAAAATAAAGGAATGATATAAACAAACAGCACAACACTTTCAAGTTACTCTTAAAATGTTCCTAGCTTAACTAATACATTGCAAGTTTAAATTTTTACACATTGTTCTTAAGGGGCTATGCCTCTTGACTCTTTATTTATATCACTTATTCTTGTCTGGCAACATATGTTACCAATTTTATTTTTTTTTTTCCCTGCTAGCCAGACAAATGTAAGGGCTAGCTGAGGAGGGGTAGTTGCATCTGATGAGTTTAACAATTGCAGGGCATCCTTTAAGGGTAGCCAATGGGCTCTTTTGAAGCTATAATACTCACCGTTAACCATTTTCATGCTGACATATTTTTATTGCCGAAGTTGGGGCTTCCCAGGTCGTCAGCCTCTTTTGTTTTCAGTGGCTTCACAAGCAAATCGCCCAGGGGTGGTTGAGAGCCATTCATCCAGCAAAGGCCTTCATAGGTGTCTTAAGCCACACTCCTATAACTTGACATATAAACCTACACAACGTCCCCGCAACTGAATAAAAGGCGCACAGAAAATATACTTTAAAATTCTAATTCTGTAACGCATGACAAATGCAAACAAATACTAACCATACGTAGTTAGATTTCTCAGTGCCATTGCTGACACCAAAAGGTAAGGGGTAAGAAGACTTATCCCAAAAGCAAACCCCCTCAAAACCTTCTTTTAAATAAGTGCACCAACAGCGAAGGGAGAAGTTGCAAGGACGGATGGATGTTGCATTTTACACGTGGCATTTTTAGGTTACCCATTCTGGAGTAAGAACTTGAACTCTCCCCATCTTTTGCTTCCTACTCATCTTCTGTCCTGTCCCCTCGTTCAATGCCAACAAGTTCCTGCAACACCACTGGAACTGTGTCACCATTTGCTGTTTCACTGCTGGAACCCCAGCTCAAGCTTCCGGGAGGCAACAAGTACTTACAAACCATGGGAGCATAATCCCTAACATAACACCATCATGGCAATCTCCAGCCTGTCGGTGCTAGATCAGACCACTAGTGGTATGTCCTGCTATAAACGAGACACCCAGCGTGGGATACTCAAGAACCATGCTCACCAAGGATCACCAAAGCAGACTACAGGGCACGCTCCAAATTTCTTGCTGTTGGAAATTCGTTCAGACCTGTAGGATAGGAGGCTGCTCCAAGAAGGTTGCTTTAATTTCCCTCGCATCCTCAGGAAAAAGGAGGAAGAGGCAGTATCAAGCTAGAATGAGAACACAGGTCCAGAGCACTGATGATCTTCTGGGGAAAAAGATACAGCACACAGCATTTTGGGTGAATTCAGGCAGAATAAATATAGGAATTGCAATTAAACTCACACTGGGGTCCCTTGAAGGGGGAGGTTGAGTGGGTGGATCAAGGCACATCTCCCGATAGCATATTTGTCCTTGACAAATATCACACAATACAGTTTTTATACTGGGAGAAGAGCAAGAGAGAAGTGCTCACATGTTGCCTGGTTTGACTTAAAAGTTCCGTTCTCCTGGGCTAATTGGTTTGTTTTTCAAACTTAAAAAAAATGGCCAAACATTCCCCGCACTTATTATAGGGGGCTTTGAGAAGAAAGTGAACTTTCTAAAGTAGGTCTGGAGTCAGCACTGTACAAAAAAACTTGTATGGAAATAAAGATTTTCCTTTCTGTTCACTTTTCTATCACAAGCAGCTAGCCTAACTTTTATTTCTTTTATTTCAAATTACAATTTAATTATACTTTGGCTGACCTCCTGCAACAATTTGCAACCCCAAAGTGATCCTTTGGAGAAAAGTCTCGCTCTCCTAAATGTCAAAGGCAGTGGAAAAGACTGCAGAGACTAAATGTGCACACCAGGTCTCCTACAACTGATGATTCGAAGTCTTGACTTTTCCTGTTTCTTCCGAAAGGTTTTATTTAGGCAGGTGTTACTAGTGTTCTGGGCAAATATCAAATATTTGGTGGCATTATTGAAGCTTGAAGCACGTGGATTATTACTTAATTTTTTTATTGTAAGAACATTGCTGGCAACTTCATAATTAAGCTAGTGACCTTTCTTAAATTTGTTTATTACCCTCAAACCTATTATTTTTTTTTTTATCCTGGGGATGGAGGAACAGGGACTGCATCTCGGTCTCTCAGTCACTTTCTCTCTGTTTTGTCCATCACCTTGGTTTCTTTCGCGTTTTTGACCTGCACTTTTTCTGGATCAGACACTGGCAGGTTGAGAGGTAATAAGAACCAGATGGACATAGTGCAGAAATTGCCCAAATGGGTACGAGAATGTGGGGAGCTGTCAGGCATGGAGAGAAGCTGGAATTTTTCAGCAATAAAATGGGATTTATTGCCACTCTACCACAGTCATTGCCGACAACCGTTTACCTTGACAGAAACCCCATTCCAATAGTCCACACCAATGCAGATTTTTTTTTTTTTTCCCAAAGAGTGATGATTGGTATTTGTTCTAAGGCTCAAATGGCCTGCACTAAAGGTGAAGCATTAGGCCAAAGTCCTGTATTCCCTGCTGAGGCAAATGAACCTGCTAAAATAAGTTCCTTCCACAATAGCTGTGTAATTGAAACCAGAAAGTGAGAGAATTTGATAAATTGCTTGACCCTGAAGGAATGTTAAGGTCATAAATTTTCATTGGGTTTTATTTTTTCTTTTGTAGGAAGAAAAAAAATAAATCTCTTTTTTTTTTTAATATATACATAGATAATGTTTAGTATTTGTATCCCAATTCCAGCTAGCTTCCAGATCATTAGCTGTTACTTTGTCATCCTCTCTCCATAGGCAACTATTACAAGGTTTAGAGCATTCCTACTTATACCTTCCTAGGAGGGCTGAAGGACACAAAATATTCACAAACAGCAGCATGCATTTACTACTGCTGAGGAATCTGCCACATAAAGCATTAACAACCCAAAATGGGGCATTTAACAAGTGCAACCCCTTTAGAAAGATAATATAAATATAAAAAAAAATCCAAACTACTGTACTTGAAGAGCAATGCATTAAAAAAAAAAGTCTGCAAATAATTTTCAGGAAATGAAACTTTTATTGCTATTCTTACTTTTTTTGTTTGTTTGTTTTTTTGGCTTGCTCTCCATACTTAAAAGTGGTGTTGCCTTTCACTTGAAAAAGAATATCAATGTTTTATTGAATGATATGTACATATATTTCTTCAAGCCCAAAAGTCACAAACAGCCTCCAAACCCCTCAGTATCTTGTCGTGGAAATACATACCTCAAGAATAAATAGCTAAAATAAATTAAATTAAAATACAATAAAACCAAGAAAAAAGATGAGAAGGATTAGGAGGATAACCAGCAAGGTAAAACATCCAGTCACACTCCCTTCTCTTCGCTTGCAACCATCAATAAATACAGACACGCTAAAAGAGCTCCTGAGAGGGAGTGGAAGGGAAACGTAGAAGTATTTTGGTTTTGTGTATGGATTTTTCCTGCAGTAGCAAAATTTACTTGTTCAACTGTATCCGCTTCTGCTTCATAACAGCTTGAAATGTGCTATCATATAGTAACTGCTTTTTATAATCTTGCTGCTTTTCTCCCCCCCCCTGCTTTGAGTATAACATTTCAGAGGCAAAAGTCTTATTGTCGCACTTCAGTAAGGCGTTACATTTTACACAGCCATACGTATTTAACCCAACATGAAGTGAGTTAAATAATCATTAGCATAGTAACCCATTGCTATCAAAAACTTATTGGTCCTCTAAATTTTAAATTAATGGCCTGTCTCCCTTGTTCTGTGTACATGCATGTGTCTGGTTTTCGGCTACTTCGGTGCAAAGTCGTAGAGGTTTTATGAGTACGTATTAGACGATTTACATTATTGACATTTCAATTTAAAAATAAATAAAAAAAAAAGTACAGGGAAAAATATTACCTGCTGAGTTGGTTCATCCCTAGACCCCTGATTCTTAAGTAACTCTTCTGGGTGTTAATTAGCAGTCGATATTTGACAAACTGCCTAAGAAACACGCTCTGCTCCTCTCTAACCAGGTTGTTCTAGCTAAAATAAGTTTCCTTAAGAAAGCATGAAAAAGAGAAGCTAAAGGGAAAAAAACAAATACTTGAAACAATACTCCAATAAAATCCTAGCAAAAACTCAGTAATTTATGTTTTTTCTTTTTTGAGAAGTCAAATAAAACTATGGTGGGGATTTTTTTTTAATTTTTTTTTTCCCCCTGAGAGACTTTTTTTTCCATCCATAAACTTTCTGGCACAAATCCCTTCTTTCCTTTTTTTTGTTTGAGTCCCAAAGCAATAGCCAGTCAGTTTAGGACAGTTACTTATCCAGAGAATGAAGGAGTATCAGCTGCATTTCAATTAGAGAAGGAAAAAAGATAAAGACTTGGAACGTAACTGAAAAATGTAAAATGACATATTAGGATGAGAATTTTCATCTGTTGCTGTATAAATATTTTAATAAAAGTTCTAAAATAATGTGTCTGCCTCCTCCTTTATAAAAGAGAGGAGATTATGAAGTGCAAATGATGCATCTTAGAAGTATAGATCCGACTGGGATTTTTCACTATTAAAGAGTCTTTTAGTGCCTCTCCTTTAGAAGTTGTTTTCCGAGCTGTTTCAGTCCCCAAAAAGTATAAATCTCATAAGTATAAATAAAAGATGACTGTCAAGTGGCTTCCATCACTAATATTTTTTGCAAACTAACGTTCAGCTGATGCAACTCAATTTTGTTTTGCATCGCATTAGTGTCACAGCGGCAATGACTGGCCTTTATTCACCAACCCTTTGAGTCAGCACTTTGAGACATCTTTCAAATTAGGTCATACTGCAAATTTGCCACTGATACAAAGGTTGATTAAGAGAGCTTCACAATTTTAAAGGGATGTCATGTGAGGAGAATTAAGGTCTGGATGATAGTTCCAGGAAATGCGAGGCCCTGTAACTATGTGGGAAATAATGTATGGGCTCTATGGGGAAAGAACATATTTCCTTGGAGTGCTTGAAGTAATACTCATTTACAATTTAACCAAGTCCTACCCCCTGTTATGGAAGAAATCATATGATGGGTCTCAAAAACAAGCCATGAATTACAGCATGAAAGGAGTGAGATGAGCCCTGTTCTGCCTTGCTGAAAGTCAGTCCCCTCCTCTCTGCTCCTTTGATCTTCACAGGAAACACCTATTCCTCCCCCTGCCTGCACCACCAAAGCAACTCATCTCCTGTTTTTCCATCACAAAAACAACCCTGTGTCACAATGGGACCCTTTGCCCATCATGCAGCAACTCCAAGGCGAAGCCAAATTGCTGTCTCAACCTCCCTGAAAGAACTGGAGGGGATGATCAGAAGTGACCACCAACCATGGTGGCCAGAGCTTGCAAGCTAATCCAAGCCTGATTAAGGCATCTTAATGAAGCGGTCAAATTCGACCATCCCTCCAAAGCACAGTAGGGGCAGCAGCTCTCCTTACTCTGAGGCCTGAGCGTGCAGGAGAAATGATCTCAAAGGGAGCTGACGGCTTCTGAGTGTTTCTGGAAATCATCTGACTGCTTCATTTTTGATGGTTAAGTGGGAAGTGAGATGAATAATCTCTTTGAAGGGAGGCTGTATTTGCTGGGAGGTCGGACCCAAACATTTTTGTGGCACTCAGGGATTTTATTTTTTTTTATTTTCCAAACTTTCTCTCTTTGCAAGGAATAACAACTCATGAGGAGCTGGGAGTTGCTCTTAGTTGGATGTAAGTGGATAAAACTCAACTGCCAGCTTCATTTTGGTTTAACTCTTTTGCCCACTTGACAAAGCAAGAAGCTGCTATTCCCTAATGCACTGATGCTCAGGTTGGAGAGGGAAAATAAAAATTAAAAAAAAAAAAAAAAAAAAGAAAGGATTTTGGCTGTAGCTATGCTGAAAGCAGCATTTAATTCTCTTGCTGCTGAAACTAGAGCCCTTCCAAGTTATCTTTTTTATGCTTAGGAATATTATCATGATTTAAGGGTACAGCAGCAGTGGAATAAAACAATTTCATACCAGAGACCAAAGAGAGATCTCTCAGGGTATGAATAGCCATGAAAGTCAGAAAAATGTTTTGCATTCCCTTTTGTATTTCCCTTTGTTTCTTTGCAGCAGAGTCCCTGAACTTGCATTTCTACCAGGGACAGCTGACTTTATTTCATGTTTTTGATGTTATGATCACCCACAGACCTTTCCATTCTCCATGTGTTTCTGGACTCAGTCACTTCACCCACAGCCCTCCCTGACTGAACAACACCTCAAATTCCGTCACATGGCAAAGTCTATTTTATTCCCAGTCATTTTCAATTTACCTCCTGTGTTTCTTTGAAAGGTTTAGCTGAATGTGATTTCTTAGAACAAAAACAAAGGAGGGGGAAAGTGGCAGGCCACAAGAAAGAGGGTGGCCTGTGCCACTGCCAGATGGGAGTGGGAGTTTTGAAGAGAACTGGACTAAGATCACCGGTATTTCAAGTTAAGTTCACACGTGAGTTCCTTTAACCCTGTTCTACTAGATAAGAGAAAAACTGATATTAGATCCTAAAACTGTGAGTAGTAAATGAGCTTTAAAGACAGGAATAAAAGTAGCAAAAGCTGTAAGTCCACTACATCAGCCCAAACCCCTCTGCAGACCTGATTTGGTAGCAATGCCCCAACTCCTGCTCTGTAGAGCTCAACAGGGGCTGTATGGAGGTAGCTGCTGCTGCTTCTGGTACTACTGACCATCTCCAGTATCCATGAATCAGTCAAGAAAGGAAATGAACTCATGCCAGGGTGACTTAAACCAATTGTGGGAAAACAAATCGGGGTTCCTTAAAAATAAAAATAAATAAATTTTAAAAATCCTACTGACTTTTGAGTCTGTGGGGACACTGAGAACATGCTTCCAAGCTCTTTTGTTTTGCCCTAAGGGATAGAAAGCTGCTCTTAATACAAGAAAACAAAGCCCTCCACTGCCACTACCAAAAAAAAAAAAAACAAACAAAACCGCCCCCCCCCCCCCCCCCCCCCCCCCACACCAACCCACACCAAAAAAAAAAAAAAAAAACAAAAAAAACAAACAATCCCCCCCACCACCCCACAATAAAAACAACAAAAAAAAAACCCCCCCCCCCCCCCACAAAAAGAAAAAAAAAAAAAAAAAAAACCCCCCCCCCCCCCCCCCCCAAAAAACACTAACAACAACAACAAAAAAAAGCTGAAATACTTATGAACACTTCACTCCAGGCACTGTGGCAATAACAAAACAAAACAACAAAAAAACATTTTAACCATCACAAGACTTGGCAACACCAGGGCCATACCAGCAGAGTGTAAATCGCAGGCTGAGCCCAGTTTCTTGTGAAACATCCAGTTGTGGCTCCTTGAATATGGTAAATAAAACCACGGTCCCTCAGTGCACTTGACTACTGTTTGTAGAAGTGAGGGGAAAATTCACACTTCTGCCCAGGGTCAGGACAGAGGCCAGCTGATGCTTCAGTGTAGCTCGGTGGGGAGAATTCACAAAGAGGAGTCGCAAATAAATACAGGACTCCTTATGCCTCCATCTCCATTTGACCAATTGCTACAGCTGAGCCAACCATTTTATTAATTTTAAACATTGCAGGAGCAAGTATTTTGAGAGACTGATCTTCGGCTTATTTTGGGTTGGTTGGGTTTTTTTTGGTAGCAAGGTCCACACTTGGACCAAAGCTGAAAACAAAACTGAAATGATCATTGGGGTGATGCTGAGGCAAGTCAAGGAGGGATAACATTCACCTTGAGCCAAGAATCCATATTACAGCTACCAGCTCTTGAACACATGCCCTCAGTGCTGCAGGGCCCTCCTTCAGCCCAGCAAGGATAGTATTCCTCAAGCCTTTCCTCTGGGAATACATCAACAGGCACATTTAAAACGCAGCTTCTGCAAGCTATCAGACACTTGCCAGGAAAATTCACACAGAAACTGAAGCTAATAGAAAGAGGACACAACCAGGGAGCAGAGATACATCAGTTTGGATCAAACTGTGCACATATTTCATAGGATTGCTCCTGTCCCACCGTTGCTTTGCCTCTGTTTTCTGCTGTGCAGGGACCGAGTAGAGGGGCAGCGAGATGAAGCCAGAGGCAAAACAGTTCTATAAATGAGACCAGCTCTGAAAACTGCCAAATGATCCTCAGATACAGCAGGCAATATACTGCAGGGCTCATTTCCTGTAAGACGTGGCCAAAAAATATTTTAAAATAATCAATTTGAAGCCTTTTTTTTTTTTTTTTTTAGAGGTGATCTTATTTTGTGCATACCAGATCAGCTGAATATTTATAAAAAAGGTTATAGGTGAGCCCATTTCATTCACTGCTCTGTCCCCCTTGGCTGTCTTTTCCACAGCCAGGTCACCAGCTGGCAGGTAGCACCTCTCCCCACCATGCCAGGAGAACTCCATCTCTCCAAGTGCCATCTGGCTTTCTGGGACACCAGTGGTGACAGACCCATGGTAAACCAATTCATTCCAACCCCCCCCCCCCCCCCCCCCCCCCCCCCCCACATTCCCAGGCCCCCCCCACTCCTTTTTTTTTGTCTGCGTTTTTTTTTTCGTTTTCGAAAAAAATACTTATTCATCTTC